>PVKZ01002273.1:0-67323 GCA_004027375.1 Macroglossus sobrinus
GTTCTTAAGAAATCTGAAACACAAATTTGAAAAGATATATGCATCCATATGTTCATTGCAGCATTATTTACAAAAGCCAAGATATGGAAGCAACCTAAGTATTTATCAATAGATCATGGATAAAAAAGAAGTAGTATATATATGCAGTGGAATAATTACTCAGCCATAAAAAGAAAATGAAATCTTGCCATCTGCAACAACATGGATGGACCTAATGGGTATTATGCCAAGTGAAAAAAGTCAGACAGAGAAAGACAAATACCATATGATTTCACTTATATGTGGAGTCTAAAAAACAAATGAAAAAACAAAACAGAAATGCATAGATACAGAGAACATTTTGATGGTTGCCAGATGCAAGGGAGGTTGGAGGGATAGATGAAAAATGGGAAAGGATTAAGAAGTACAGATTAGTAGTTACAAAACAGTCATGGGGATATAAAATAGAGCATGGGGAGGATAGTCAATAACATTGTAATAACTATGTATGGTGTCACGTGGGTACTAGATTTATCAGGATTGTCACTTCATAAGTTATGAAAATGTTTAATCACTGTTGTGCACCTGAAACTAATATAATATCGTATGTCAACTACAATTGGGGGAAAAAAAACAATTTAAAAAATACAAGTGACTATATTAAAACCCCACAAGAAATGAAGTTTGGATATAATGTAATTGGCAATTTGATTTTATCCTCTGTCTAAAGTTCTTATGGGGACAGGAAGACCATAGGGGAGAGTGACATGAGGAGGGCAGGGGGGAAATGGGAGGTCACGCTGTCTCAGGAAGCAGAACACAGAGGGGTGGGTCTTGACTATCTTTTGGGTCCATTTTGCACAGTCTAGTGATGAGGTCACCTGAATGTCAGGGATCCTTGTTCTGGAGGTGACAACTGGCATTAATGCTATGCATTGTCTTCACTGATATTTAAACTGGGGTGGACAGCTGCCACCCAGTGGTGCCATGCTTACGCCAGAAGCTGGAAGCCAGACCCTAAGAATTCCCCGCCAGCTAACTACTGTCTGACTCTGTTGTTTTATTAATTTTGCAATAATAGAATCTCATGGTTTACACAATTGAACAACTATAGTTTTAGACTCTAAGTCATGATAAGGTTTTATTATAGTAGATAAATAGTGTATACTAGATTCGTATTATACTTTAAAAAAAATCAATCCTCGCTTCTTTATCAAAAATAAAAAGTAGTAGCTCTGACCATTGACTGTTCTTGTGTGATCTTACAATTTTAAAATCTAAATTTGATGTTATTCTACTTATTTAGACTCTAAAGCAGAACTCTAAATACTGGATTTAACTTTAAGAATTAAAAAAAAGCACAGTATATAAAAATCTCAGTTAGAAAATTTTGCATACCAGGAAAGAAGGCATGGTTTTTAGAAGATATTGTATATATTAAAATCAAGTGAAGGATATTTGCTTACACTTTTACTAATTGTTATTACCTTGGACTGTGTTTTGTGATTCTTATGTTTGATGCTGAGGAGGAAACTTTAGCAAGTTTAAAGTAAGACTAAAATAAAAATTATTAAGATTATCTAGAACACGTTGTGTTTCATTCCCTATAGAACTGGAAGTTTTAGCTAGGTCCCCCCTGCCCCTGTTCTAGCTATTGCATTAGCAGCCACAGACCAAGTGACAACATCCTTGTTTTTAATAAAATGGATTAATAAAAATGTAAGAGGATTAAGCATTTCAGGTTTTGATTTCTACGCTTAATATGACAGCATTGGCAGGAAGCCAGTATATCATACATGCTAATTTATTGGTACTTTGCCTGAAGTAATGTAGAAGATTACCTCCTCTGAGACTGTTCACCTGGGGCAATCATTCTCAACCAGGAATGATTTTGCCTCTAGGGGACATTTGGTAATATCTGGAAACACTTTAGGTTGTCACAACTGGGGAGGTGGGTTGCTGCTGGCATCTAGTGAGCAGAGGCCAGAGATGCTGCTAAACATCTTATACACTGATTGTCCTTCACACAAAGAACTCTTCAGTCCAAAATGTCAATAGTACAGAGGTTGAGTCTCTGATCTAGGAATATTTACAGTTTGGTTTCTTCCTTATCTGTCCCCCCACCCACCCCTTTTCTTTCTTTTTCCATTCCTCTTAAACAGGTATGTGCAGCTTGGTGAGGAGAAGAATAAATGACTCTGTTTTGTGCTAAATGTAATCTTTTCAAAGTCATTTTCCAAGGTGTGATATCGTACGGAGTGAAAAAAGAGAGTCAGGGGGTTTGTACTATAGCTACATGACCTTGGACATGTGACTTACTCTGTCATTTATCTCTAAAAATAAGGACTGAATGGGATCTAAGGTTTCTCTTTGCCCAACAAAGTCAAAAGAATTGGCTAAACCATTTATTTAACCTGACATGAGCACCACCCCTGTGTCAAATAGCATGCTAGGTGCTAAGAGGGAAACAATACAGACAAGAGATGTAGTTCGTGGTTTCTGCCTGTGATTTAACTGGGGAGCCAGACAGACATGTAAACAGAAGTGACCATGCACTGTGATAAGTGTTCCAATCGAGATGTCATTAAAGTTCTACAGAACAGGGGAGAGCGGCCACTACCTGTGATAAAAAGAGTTGAATATGTTATCGGAGAGAAGGAGGAATCCGCTATTGGAGGAAAGGAGGAATTTGCCAGAAGGCGGGGAAAGGCATTGTGGGTAAAAGACCAAAGTTCAGAATTAGGAAAGCCTTGGTTGGCTTGGTAATGTTGAAAAGTTTCAGTATGACTGAGACATCATCACCAAATAAAAATACTCTTCTTGTGTTGTCTTTAAATATCACAAATTTCCGGAAGAATCAAAGCTATGAAAAGTAAATATGACCGATTCGCCCGCCCCTACACTTTAGCCATTCATTGATTTCCAATGTGTGTATCACAAGCACAAACAGCCTCAATTACTGTCTGAAGATTCCTCCAGGCTCCCGTCTCTCCTGCTTTACTTGTTTTAACTTGTATCTGATCTGCTGCTTCATTGTTAATGCTGGGGCTTGTGGTGCAGAAAAGTCAGTAACAACAAATCCAATTGAAAAAAGAAAAATAAGTGTCTGATTTTTTTTTCCCCATCAAGTTCTCTTGAAATAATTTTGAATTTTAATAACCCCCTTGGGGCTATGGACTTGGGTAATTAAAACATCAGATTTAACACACAAATGCAGGTGAACCAAGTGTAGCACCAGCCCATCCAGCTCTTCTAAAGCAAGTAGAGAACACGATAGCAGGAATAGTGCCAGAGCTTCTGGCACAAATGGATGACAGGCAGAATGGATTTTTGGCTTAGGGTGATCAGAAGCAGCTTGTCATTGCTGAACAAGTGGTTCTCAGCTTGTCTTAAGCTATCATCACACTTGGTTTTCTTTTGCAGCTGTGAAAATCAGTATCTTCCCTTAAGAGTATGTCATAAAAGGAAGTGAGTTTTTTTAAGGGAAATCAATCTTTCTATTATCTTTAAGAAGTAGACAAATTTTGCATGAGTTTTTCCTCAGCAAGTCTGACTTTTCTCAGGAGAAGGGAGTTTAAGTGGAATAACTTCTTTGTTGCTTTGCTTTGGAAATGTCCAGATATCAAACTAAGTTATGTAGTAGGTATCACAGTTACTTGAGAGAGTTCAGGAAATCTGTCTTCTATTTCCAGCCAAGCAGCTGACTTTCTGTGACATTTTTTGATGTCTGAACTTCTTCCAGAAATAAATCTAATAATACCTGCTGTTCATTGCTTAGGACTTATGAAGTAATGTCTGTAGAGTATTTGAGAAAAATAAGGTTCTATAACACAAATAAGTATTTTTCCGCCCTTGATATCAGTTAGTTCTCTGTTTATATGATTAAATTCTAAGTAGTCTGACACACTTGGCAACCTTTGTTTTTTCCCCCACCAGAATGTAAAATTCACGGTTAACTGCTCATTATGAATTTGTCACAACCTAACTTAACCTAATAAATATCCCAGGAAAGAGCCAACTTGGCTGGAGTTGAATCAGGATAGCTTTGCTAATTTGGTCACTAGTAAGCCAATACTTTTTAATCTGGAATGAGCTAAGGGGGAATGTTCAGAAATCAAGGCCTGGGTGCATTCTCCCAGAAATCACTGAGTTTGGCTGTCTTTATCAGCTCCGTAAGGGAGATGGAAGTACAAGTGTGTTCCAGGCCAATGTGCCCCTCTTGTTATGTATACGCCATTGATGGTGGTAATGGAGAGAATATAATGAAGAATTAATGTATAGCAATTATAATGTAATGTGAGAATTTAAATGTTTTGAGTTCTTAAAGACCATTCATTATGCAATAAGTGCATCTTCTTTTGCTGTTTGATTTTGTTTTCTATGTGAGTAATCATTTACTATATGCTTTAGAGCAGGAGGAGGTAAAGTTTTACTGAAATAGCCCCAGTCCTTCATTTACATGAAGTCTGTGGCTGCTTCTGCATTATGATAGTAGAAGTTAGTAGTTGGAACAGAATTTATGGCCCACAAAGACTAAAGTAAAAATACAAATTATCTGGCTCTTTACAGAAAAAGTTTGTGGACCTTTGCTCTAAGCAAATACCTTTTTGTAAACAAAAACTAATTTCTGCAACTTACATAAAATCTCTCAGGGCGATCATTCATCTAGACAAATAAAATTCTTTTGAAGAAGTGGTAACCCCAGATGCTTTCTTTTCATCTTATTTGCTTTATCATACCTGAGAAATTCTTATAAAATGTAAATGTTAAATGATATGTAAGAGGAAATATCGTTCTTCAAATCTGTAAGCACTCCTGAAAAAAAAAAAAACATGCATATAGCAATACAATGACCGTAAAGTGATATTGAATAGTATGCCACCAGTTATATTAAGAAAATAAATAATAATAGCAAACGTTTAGAAAGGGCTTATTCTGTGTTATACACTGTTCTAAGTACTTTTTAAATTTCTTTCTTAGCAACCCTTTCAAGTAGGATAATAATTATCCTTATTTTTATTTATGACATTTTTTAGTTGTGAATATAGTTGAAGAATTTAACTTGTAATAAAAACAGTTAAATTTCTGGAGATTGTAAAGCCAATACTGACTGTATTCCATGATTAAAGTGTTAAGAATGATAGAGAACAGTTTTAAATAGCATGGAGTTATTGCGAATCGTAGTTTGGTAGTTTTCAGTTCTGAGCTTAGGTTAGGTTTCTTTTGGGTTTGTTTTGCTCTTCTTTTAAAGTTAACGTGTTCAAGTGTGCGCACATTGCAGACTGCAGTGGCTGGCTTCATATCTTGCACAGAGTAGTTCTCTCTTCAGGAATTCATCCTGAGATGCTACACTTACACAAAGAGGAAGTGGCCTGAGCTAAAGACAGGCTCTAAGTAGGTGGCTGGATAATTAATAAGCAGATGATATAGTCCTGTGTGTGGCTTTCAGTAGTAAAGAAGAAGTTATGCTAAGATGGTCAGTAAGAATGTCAGAGGGGTGGCTGATAGAGTTTGACTGTAAGTAGAAGCACCAATTGAAACTTAGCTTTGCATGAAAGTCAGATGAGGCTTGGACATTGCAGAATAGGTAGTGAGATGTGTGCAGTCCAGTATTTCACACCATTTAAGTCCGCCTACTCTGAAACTTGTCTTGAGGGAGCACAAAGGATACAATGGAAAGAGGTGAGAAGCAAAGGCAAAGAATGATATCAGACACATTTGAGATCAGAAATTTCCCGAGTTAGTCCACATTCACGAGAATCCCCCTTACGCACACGTTTTTCTTGATCTCATAGTATTGTTGTTTCAACTACTCAGCCTGTTACCATATGCTTTTAAATCTGTAATGTTATTTTTAACCTGTTTCTTGAACCACTATCTCTTTCAGATTTTTTTTTTATAGTGAAAAATTCTCTGAAATATTTTGGGGGCATGGTAGAAAGTGAGTATTCCTTACAAAGTATTCCCCATCCCTAATTCTTATTATTTTTATAAAGTTCCGTTTGTACAGCTGTTTACGTCAGAATAATTAATGGTGATAACTTATAAACCTTTTGAACTGGGGTTGCTCATCAGCATCTGAAATACCGTGAAAACCTGGGAAGATAGAGCTCAGTCATGAGGCTAGAAATGAAAACTGAGAGTGGGAGTACTGTGTTTGTTGACTGTCCTGACATTCATAATTCAGTTTTCGTCCATTCTTTAGAATTTGTAATCTGTTGTTATTAGAGATTTAGAATTACTTGTCAGAAAAATATTTTAAAACATTAATTAATAATTGAATCCTTTAAATATAATTATACAAAATAATAAAAAATAATTATACTTCTATATTATTTATAAAATTGTCAATACATGAATAATTCACTTTAATACATTATAATCAGCTGAATTTGTTTGTAATCTGTTGTTATTAGAGATTTAAATTACTTGTCAGAAAAATATTTCAAAACTTTAATAATTAATAATTGAATTCTTTAAATATAATTATACAAAATATAAAATTATGCTTCTATATTATTTATAAAATTATTAATTGTCAATACATAAATAATTCATTTTAAAACATTAAAATCACCTTGTGAAAAAAGTCTTCTATTTTATATGCGTTGATTTGACAATTTAAATTTTCTCTGAGATGATAACCTTTGCCAAACTGTAGAATAAACTGTGACATTGAATTGTTTGATGTATGGAAAGGAGCTGTGAAAGCTGCAGTGTACATTCTCATTAGATACAATACTGCTCTTAACCTTATAGTAAAACACTTATTATTATCTGGGCACATTTACCATTTCTAATTAGAAGATTAGAAGTGGCTTTCGGTATTTAAAATTTCTCAAAAATTGCTTGTATGAGACTTCACAAATTTATACTCTACTATATGTGCTCCCCAAGAACCCAAACAAAAACCAAACCAAACAAAACAAAGATAAAACTCTAGCTTTTTCTACCCTCTCTTTTAAGCTTTCATTGCATGCTGGTGGTGGTATTGGTTGCGATGCTGGGTACTTAAAGCACCAAGTAAAGTCAGTCTCATTTTGCATGATCAGTAAGTTCACCTCCCTGTCTGATCGGATTTTCCTCATACACTCCCTGGAATGTTACTGGCTGCTTGGCAACAGGGTTGGAGGGTCATTCTGTGACATCACGGTCACGGGGGTGGAGGGGCAGGGGAGAGGAAGCCTCAGATCTGAACATTGTCCCTAAGTTCTCACTGGCCTTTGCAGGGAGGTGACAGTTCTGGTCTTGTGCCCATTGCCATTTCCTGGGCTGGTGTTCACTGTGGAAGTCAGGCATGATGAACTTTTGTCCCCACAGATGCAGACCTCACAGACTGTCACCGTTGTTGAAAATCCCAAGGTGGGCGGTTCGTTCCATCCTGGCAGTCTGTCTTTCAGCTTTTAATTTCATGATCACTCTGACTCTGTTGTGGTAGCTCCCTCAGAAATCTTATCCAGCACCATCAGCTACCTTTGCATTTTGCACAGAGCACAGAGAAATGTCCCAAATGCCATCCTTGCCCCGCAGGGATGGAGGAATGCTTGGGAGCACTAACTCGCACTGGCGTTTTATTCAGTAGCCTCACAGTTGCACTAGTCCTGGCAACTAAAAGTTAGAGGATAAAGCCTCTGTGTCAAATAATGATTTAAATGCCTTTTAAAAGGTACAGAGAGTGGTGCTTAAAAATCAGATACAAAAGATCTTACATCCAGCTTCCAGAGAATGGCCCAGGGAGCTGAAGGCAGTGAGGAAGAGCTTCACTTGGAAAGAAAAGGCCAGAGATAAGAAACAGATTTTCTCTCTGCTCATTACACTTACTTTCTTTACTACCTTGGTTGATCTCATTCCAACAGACTCCAGGATCACCTCTAACCAGTCTCCTGGTGGCCTCATCCCCTTGGTAGTGACCTTCTAGTACATTTTAATGTATTTGTCACAGTGGCCACAGGATCCCATAATAAAAGGATAATTGTAGTAGTTCTTATTAGTTCAAAATACCTGCAAGCTAGTAATGGGAAATGAAATAAAAATGTTAAGATTAGTGAATCAGAACCAAAATATTGTATCTCTTTTGTTATGGAACAGTTAGTATTTTGTTTTTTGTGTTTTATCTTGTTAAAGTGAATATTAGAATTATAAAAGGATTTTCTGAAATTGAATTGCAGATGACGTTTCTTGAGTGCCTGAATTGTTTCTGGACTTTACATAAAAAATATCCAGCTTTAAAAACAATGATATCAGTAGTTACTTCTATTTTGCAGATAAGTAACCTGAAAATCAGAAAGGCTGAATCACAAAACTAAGAAGTAGGATTGGGAATAAATTTAGGCCTGTCTGAAGTCAACACCCATGCCTTTTCAAGTTATTAAGCTTCAGTAAATAGATCATCTTAGAAATATCTCTGTGACAAAAACAATTTTGTGACAAATAAAACTGAATGCTCATTTACCTTAAGAACATGCTGAGGACTTTATGCTAAAAGAGTCCTTGTTACCTGTCTGATATCGATCTCTTTTACTCTAGAAATAAATAAATTGAATATAGTACTAACTTAATGCATATGACCTAAATTTGACCCTTTTTATACCTTAATATTATAAAATAAAAATCAGATGTAGGAAACCAGACCAAATAAACATATTGTATAGTGAATTATAAGGTGAATCCTCTTGTAACCACCACCTAAGAGGTAGAGCGTTTCCACTGGGCCCAGCAGCTCTCCACGTGCTCTGCCCCTCTTATAATAACCACTATCCTTGTGGTTTTATCAGCTAACAGTGCAATCCTAGACACTATAGTTTAGTCTGGCTCATTTAAAAATGCGATATATCTTTTAAGTTTCTTTTCATCTACAGGTTCCCCTTTAATCTCTTTCTTTTCCTTATAATCTACCCAGGGAAGAACATGTGTCCTTTAACTGGTTAAGTTTACTGTAATCTATGTTTAACTGATTCTAAGACTTGTGGTGTATTCGACTTGCCTTCTATAGTTCCTGCACTTGGCCATTGGATCCAGATATGTCATCAGCCTCGAGTTAAATACCTCTAGGGTTGGTGGTGTGTTCTCATATTAGGATATACATTATAGTCTAGTTTTAACTTTTTTAATTTTTATATTAGCAGCTGTTGATGCTTAATGCACCTAATGATTATAATTTATTGATTTATCTTTCTTCCATTGTACTAAGTCACTTATCTACTTATGATTTGTGTTACAGTTGTTTCCTAGTTTTCTTCAAGATGGTGTCTAGACTTTGCTTTCTTGTTCTGTTTATTGTTTAGGGGAGGTTTTTGAGAGGAACGTAGAAATAGTTTTGCACATCCATCTTGAAACGAGAAGTCTACAGCTATATCCTTAAATATCCCTATGGACTTTACATATATAAACTATAGTTTTTTGCAGCACTGAACACAATTAATATACTATTTTCGTTAGAATTTACTTTTCTTTGATTTTCATTACTCCTATTCTCTTCTATCTTTCTTCTTTTGTCTGTTATCATGGTGCCTCTTTCAACCATGTTTCCTCTTAAAGATAGATATAAATCAGGGTTTTATAATTATCGCTCTTCTTTCTTTCATCAGCAATCACTTGGACTATCATATCTAGCTTTACCCAAACAAAAGTTCTGAATATACATCTTCATATAGAGCATTTTTATTTATGCATTCTATCTATTTTAATAAAAGTCAAATAATAAAATAAAAATATCTTCCTTACCAAATCAGCTCCTCTTCTTCACCTTCTTATTCAAGAATACTATAATTTTCCTATGCAATCAGGCTTGACATTTTAGAATTGTTTAATGAAACCTACATATTTAATGAAAATTAAATCAGTCTATTTGTTTTTTACTTTAAAATTGTATGTGATTGCATTCAATGTTCTCTTTTCATTGCTGCTATTTGAGCTACTTTTCTTTTATTCTAGTAAGAGATGTACATTGCACATATGTATAACTAAAGAAATTTGCTGAGTGTAAATTCCATCAAACTGTACAGAATAGCTGTCTCTATACACACACAGACACACACACAACATATGTATCTATATATGTACACACTAAATATATGTATGTATGTCTATCTATCTATCTATCTATCTATCTACACACACACACACACACACACACACACACACACACACACACACACACACATATACACATCCTAGGCATAAAAATAACCAGAGATTGGTAATTTTATGATGGATAAACTTGTATGGAGAGAAGAAATGTATTTTTTAATTTGTTCAGGAAAACAAGATTTCTCATTAATATGCACATATGCAAAGTAGAAATTGTTCCAAGCAAAATACCATGAGACTTTTGCCCTCCCAGATATTCCTGTCTGTGTTATTATTAGGAAAGACATGATGTAGATATGTGACCTTTATTTATCTTACATCATCTGTTTTATTAAAGAGCAGAATGCACATGGCCAACCTTTGTTATCTAGTTTCCCGACCAAGTACAGTATTGGATGGGGCCAGAATTGCTTGAATTTTGTAAGCATTTATCATCTATTTCTTTCTGGAATTTTTTATCCTGCCACTTAACTGGAAATGTTATACATTTGCTCAATCTATCTCTTAGAGTTGCTTATTTTATTTATTCTATATACAGAATAACTCATGAATTTAACATGATTTTGTTATATCAGAGATTTCATGATCACTTTAAATCATGTAGGTTTATATTTTTAGAGTTTTGTAATTGGGTCAAGGTTATATAAAAACTTAAAATAGCTGTATTGGTGTTTAAATCTGAAATACACAATTTGTTTATTTGTGACTTTGTGTACTGTCTTTACCTCTGAACATAAAGCATTTACTAAATAGGAATTGGCTATTATGATAATTCACTCAAAAAGTGAGAGCTGTTTTTGTGATTATTCTTGGTGCCTTTGATTATTCACATACATAAGCTTTCTCAGAACATCGTACTATGTAATATATTACTGGTCCTGGATCTTCTTGAGTACCATTTATTTTCATGTCAGAAAGGTATTTTCTCTGATGGAGTATTTCATTTAATGGTTGGAAAAAGCAGAGAAAATTCCTTTATTTATCAAAGATGAATAGAACATTCAAGTTCCCTTTATTCTTCTTTAAATTTGCAATATTTATCTGGGTACTTTAAACCAAAATTAATTGCCTTGCAAGATTAACTGCATTATTCATTTGCTATACTCAGCATATAAGAAAGGCTCACTTGCTCATACAAATAGGATAATCATTTAAATGGGGTTTTCTTCTTTCCACTCTAATTATTTAATGATTTAAAACTTTTTTTCAAAGCAGTAAATTTTAAGCTTTTATACAAAGAATAAAATGTTAATTTTTTTCAAAATCTTGATGAAAAGCAAACTTATTTTGTTATGTTTTACACTGTAATGTCAGTTAATTTATGTTTTTAGAAATCTTCTTAGAGGGCTTTGGAAGTTTCAAACTTTAAAAGATCATAAATAAGCTCTTCTCTCTTGATTGTATTTTACATTTTTTGTTTCTTTTGGATATTCCTAATATGATTTTTTTAAAAGAATATATTAAATTCATGTAATAGAGAAAGTTCTTTTATAAGAAAACTGCATATCTCCTTGAAACTGAAACTTTAAAATACTCATGTCAGGGAGTATTAAGCAAACCATGATTCTGAGTTTTAGCTGTGGTTATTTAGCGATTGTTTCCTACAATCTTCCTGAGTCACATGTACTCTTTGGAAAATGTGAAGCAAAATACTTACTACTGACCTCGTCATTTAAAGCCATAGTAAGGCGAAGTCATGAAAAAGAAAATGCATGCACTATATAAATAGAGCTGCTAAAGTAGATTGGAGTTATTTTTTATTTCTGACTTTTTGCTGTGTGTTTTATTGGAATTGGACATTTATAGTTATTCCTTTTATTGCCGCTGCATATGCACAATATATATTGGCTTCCACCCATCATAATGTTATTGGGTTTAGCTGTTCTACCTTCCTTTTGGGGATTGACTTCTTTATGCTTGTGTGTATATATTTTTAGTAGTTTCAAATGAATTCTTGTTTCAAGTTTTATGGACTCAGCTATTTGAGAATAAACTATCTTCTGATGTAACCTCATAATAAAAGAATAAAATGCCCCTTTAAAGGACGTTCAGTATCAGGAGATATCCTTATTATTGGTGATCTCAATGGTTGATTTTAGGCTATATTTTATGGAGATATGTTTTAAAATGCACTACATTAAAGTTATTTTTGTACATCAAATTGTGTCACTTATTGCTCAAACAACTCTAAGCTGTCCAAAGTGCTTATAAAATCCAAATTCCTCAACTGGTCTCTCAAGATCCTGCCTGAATGGGCCTTTTTCTGCTCTCCAACATTACTGCAAACCCATCTCTTCTGACTCAAAATTCTTAAGTCTTCATGGCCACATTTCAGTTCTTCTATCACAGGACAATCTTTTGGACTTGGGGCCTTTGCACATGCTCTTCTCTTTGCTTTCAATGTTCTAGGAAAGAACTCGTTTACTTAGATGAATCATTCTCATCATTTAGGCCTTGATTTACATATTACCTTCTCAGAGAAGCCTTCTCCGTTAACATCAAATTACTCCTCCCCCCATATTGTCTGTTGTAATATTATTTATTTACTTGAATATAAATATGCTATGTTTTATATTGTCTGTCTTCTGTACCAGACCTGGGATTAACAGGTCTGTTTAACAGCCGTTTCTGCATTTAACCCCATGATTAGCATATAGTTGACACTCAGCTATATAAGAAAAATTAAGAATGAGTGATTACGAATGCATTTTTTTCACACAAATTGAACAGTTTTTGCAAAGTTCCTGAGACAGGAAGGAGCTCGATGTGTTCCTGAGACTGAAGGAAGACCAGTGTGGCCAGAGCATGGTGGATGACAAGAGGATGACATGAGATGAAGTTGTGGAGTTTAGCAGGGACTGAAGGCCGTATGAAACAAAACTGGACTGATTTTGTAGTAGAAAGAGAAATCCTTGTAAGGTTTTAAACAGGGGATGAAATGGTCTGAATTGAAAAGAGTTCAAATTCACTGTTCTTGGAGACTGATTGGATGTGGGGAAGAGTAAAACTTGGGAAAACTTGTAGGGAGGCTTGTGCAGCATCTAGGGAAGAAGACGGTGATTTGGACTCCAGTGATGGTGATAAAGTGGAAAAAAAAAGAAAGACTTGAGAGAAGATAATGATGTAGATGTGTAATTCTGTTATTGGAGTTATGGGTCTGTGGCGGGGGTTGAAAGAGTTGGGATGTGCTGTGTTGAAGATATCAGAGAGTCAAGTGAAAATGTCAGCTACTCGGTGGATAAGCAAGTTTCAAACTCAGAAAAGAGGTTTTAACCCAAAAAATAAAATTGGCTGGTTTTGATATGTGACTAGTATTCAAATACACAAAACTAGATATAATTAACTAAGAGGCACTATTGAGAAGAAAGCAAATTCATGGAAAAGGCTTGAGAAATCCTAACATTTAGGACACAGAATTTTTTAGTCAGCAAATAGATAGGAGGAATAGCCAATACTATGGGAGTAAAATTAGGATTGTGAAGAGTGGTCTGCCTTGCCTGATGCTACCGTCACAGTGGAGTAAACCACCTGAAATATTACCACTGTTGGAAAGGAAAGTTTTAGTGTTGTGTGGGGCAAAAGTTGGGCAGGAGTTGGTGAAAGGAGCAAGAAAGAGATAAAAGCAGCATGTATAGACAACTTTTAAAAATTGCTCTGAATGGTAAGCAGAGAATGCTATAATGGCATGAGGGACATTTGGGGTCAAGAGAGGACTTTCAAAAGAATGATAGGTATTGGAACAAAGTTGTATGTTGATAGGAGCCATCTAGTACATAGGGAAAGGTTGATGATTTAGTAGAGCAGGGAAAATTGTCTGATAGTGCTTTCGATGTGATACGTGTGATGACATCATAAAGGGGTATGTAAAGGAACTGTATAGCTGTAAAGTTTACTTATTTACTTTTGCTTGAAGGTAAAATTATTAATCCTAAATTAATGATTTAATGTGTGAATTGTATATTGTAAGTATTAAAACAACAACTGAAACATTTATATCAAGTCTACATTAATGACTTTAGAAAAGATTATATTCAAAAGCCAAGAGAAGGTTAAAATGGAATTCTAAAAATGTATTCAAATTTCTCAAAGGAGGGAAGGGAAGGAAAGTCAGAGGAACACAAATGTGGTGACCAGATTCTAAAGATGTTCCCACAAAATTCCTGCCCACAGATTATTTAATCAGACACTGCTATGAGAGCACTTTGCAGTTAGAATTCAGATTACTAGTCAGTTGATCTTAAAATGAGGGTATTCTAGATGGTTCAGGTGTGCCTGCTGTGATCACATCACTCACTAGCAGAAGGCACTAGTCAGAGAGCTATAGCAGAAGTCAGAGAGATTGGAAGTGTGAGAAGAATGTGTGAGAACAACTCAACCTGCTGTTGTCAGAGGTTCAAGGCGAAGAGGTATGCATGTGACCTAAAGGAGCTGAAAGAGGCTCCTAAGGAAAACGGGACCTCAGGGCCCTCTGTCCTGTGGCTCCAAAGAATCAAATTTTGCCAACAACCTGAATAAACGTTGGAAGCTGATTCTTCTCCTGAGCTTCCAGAAGGAATGCAGCCCCGAGTTTCAGCCCTGTGACACTAAGCAGAGCAGCCAGCTGAGCTGCACTGTGCCTGCACTTCTGACCTGCACAACTATGACATAAATGGTATTATGTTAAGCCACAAAATTGGTTTTAATTTGTTGTGGCAGCAATGAAAATTAACACAGATTTTGGTATCTGGAAGTAGGGTGTGTCTGCAACAAATACTTGAAAATGTAGAAATGTCTTTGGAATCAGTCTGTGAGCAGAGGCCGGAAGGATTTTGAGGAACATGGTAGAAAAAGCCTAGATAGACATGAGCATGATACTAGTAGAATATGGACATTTGGGATGCTTCTGGTGAGGGCTTAGAAGGGAACAAGGAACTTTATTGGAAACTGGAGGAATGCGGATCACTGCTATGTAGTGGCAGAGCACTTAGCAAAATTGTGTCCTGTGGTTATGTTGCAAGCAGAACTTGTAAGTGATGACTTGGTATTTACTTGAGATTTCCAAGCAAAATAAATAATGTCATTGGACGACTGGAAGGATCACGGTTGTCTACAATTTATTATAAACTGAGAAGTGAGGTTGGAATCTCTTTCAAACAAACTTCACATGTCTAAAGTCATAAAGTCAAAACAAAGGTCAAAATAAGATGTTAAAATCAGTTGTCATGTCAAGGCATAGGGCTGTAAGTATAAAATTTGACATCATGATTATCTGAGTGTCATGCTGGAAGGATGAGTGACTTCTACATTTTGACACTTAACCATGGCTTTGGGCACTATAAGACCAAGTATGAGAGGCAGGTTCAAGTGAATGTGTGTGCTATTTGTTCTTTGTTTTTTATTGTCATTGCTCAGGTTCTCACCCAACCTGCAGTTTTCAGGAACTGCGAGGTACTGCCAGATGGGCAGCCTGTCATGCTCACATGCTTTGGCTCCCCCAGGCTTCCCTCCTCCATCTGGAGTCTGGTTAACTATGCCAACGCTGCAGCACCAGGAGCTAGCTTCTACCTGCCTCTCCACGGCTGTGTTCTCTCCGTAGAGCATCTATTTATATATCACCTCGTGCTGCAGCACCCAGCTGGTTTTGTTGTTGTTGCTCTTCATTTGCAGAGATGTTAACTGCAGTGGTATTTATTCGTTATGAAAAACACCTTTTGAGATAGGTCATACATTTGCTCTTTATCTTTCTTTTTTTTTTGATATAAATGAAAAGAGTGAATTTCACTCAGTTAAGTCAAGGACACAGTGCCTTTTGTACACTTTTCTTTATTAAACAGTAGACCATAATTTCCCTTAAATCTCTGTTTGTAATTTTATTAGAGAGAAATATTTCTGAATTGGAATGGGAATGTTAGCCCTTGTAATTGAAATAAATTCCATTGGAGAATTCTTGTGAAGTTCTAGGAATCTTGTGGTACCATGTCTTATAATAGTTATAATATTTGCTTGTATTTTTATTTTTATTGTGGTGGTCTTTGTTATCAAACACAGGTGGTCACCTAATTTATCTAGAGTTTTTAATTTAGACACTATCTTACAGTTTTTACTTTTACACTCTATCTTCTATCTTATTTGGATCTTTATTATTTTAAATTCTCAAGTAATACTGGCTTCTTTCTAATATTCACTTATACAAAATGCACTTATTTTGCACAGGCCCACTTATATTGCACTTATATTGCAAAGACCCACAAAACATTACCCAATGACAGTGGATGATGCCAAAGAATATGGCATCAAATGTTCTTGAGTTAGACTGACTACAATTATATGTGTGAAATATTCAGAATACCTATACATTTGAGGGGATGAAAGAGGTAAATACACTTAGAGGGAGCAAGTGAGTTCCCCAAAAGGAAGATTTTTAAGGATCTGGAAAATATTGATAGACTCATAAAAAGATAAATGGAACAAATTATAAATATAAGATTAATAATAGTACTGAGGATAGGGAAACAACCAAGCACAATATTGTTGTATAATAAAGGAAAGAAAGAAGTCTGAGACCCCAGGTTTTTAAGATGTAATGTTACAAAGAATGTTAATGAGTACATATTTGGATTAGTTTCTCCTCATGATTGTCAACACTATTTTATATTTGTCACACATTGTATTTTCTTTTTTTTTTTTTTTTGTCAGGGTAAGTGGGAAAATTATATTCTCCTTACAGCTCAGGGTAGGTTACATTTTGATTCTGTAATTTTAAGATTTCTATAGTGAGGATTAAAGAATAACAAACAAGAAAAGATAATCCAAGTAAGGGAAATAAAATATAATTATTGGATGATGTGAAGGAGAGCCACTGTCTATAATTTATCGTGTGCTGTGAGGAATAAGGATGACATTCTATACATGAGTCTCTATACCTGGTAGGAGAGGATAAGTATCCATGTTGATTATGCTGAGGTTTACAGATTCACTGCAGCTGTGCATTCAGCATGAAAACAGATGAACTGAAAAAGTGTGGTTGGGAGAAATGGAAGAAGGAGATACCTGTCCAGCAGAACATTATTAAAAATGTCACCGATTACTGAAATAATGTGTGGTAAGTGATATCTTTGCTCGAATTGTGTTGTCATGAACACATTATAAGAGAGATCTATACATCCAACAGTGTGCCAGAATCTCAAGATTTTTAGCTAAATAGAGCAGCATCCCATTAAGATTTTATAACCTGGTGGAAAGACATATTTTACCATATACATTAAAATTAATTGCTATAAAAGAAAGATATTAGAAAAATAATTATTACAAATATCACAATCTAATCAGGCTGTCTGAGTTTGAATTCGTTGAGTGATATGCTGGTTGGATTTCTTTAAGGCTCAATTTCTACATCAGTTTTTTTAAATTTGAGGCTCATAACTGGACTCCCTAGTAAGTTGTTACGTATCAATACTCATACCTTAGTGCTTGTTACACACAATTAGTTATGAGAATAATTATGAATAAAATGTTAAAAGAGCAACATTATGATATGCAAGCTATAGGGCATCGAATACCTCTGAGGGTGTTTGAGTGTGTCGTCTGTTTCAGTTGTTTGGGTATAATGCAGCCAAGAGCTCTGACATTAAAGTTGTCACACAGATTTAGGCCCCAATTCTGACCTTGATGCTGATTAACTGTGACTCTGATGATTCATTAAATCTCTCTTACCTTTAGTCTCCTAGAAATGTTGTAATTTCTGGCTCAAAAGGTTGTGGTGTAGGTATTAGAAGACCTTTTAAAAGTTCCATCAAACATAAATAAATACATTCATCTCAATTACCCTTGCATAATTTGGGGCATTTATATGTTTCAATTCTGAATATGTGAAAACTAATGTTATTGATGTTACCTGGTTGTTTATGTTCAGATCATTGAGATTTCTAAAAATTGCATTTTTACTCTGTCCATGTTTCTATGTTAAATAAAAAAAATAAAATGTAAATATAGATGTATCATGTTAGGCTAGTATATAGACTCAGAAAAGTCTTAATAAGTTTTTTTGTAGCAATATTTGAATTATTTTGATGAGATTATATTTACTTTTAAGAAACTCTGCATATTAAAACACTTTAAAAATTTATTTATCAACACCCTTTTGCTCTGAAGTCAGATTTAGAGCTTCTCAATCTGAGAAGTGAGTTTTGAATCTTAAAGTAAACGAAGAACTTCAGCATGCAACACACACCTACATCACAAAACCTTACATTAATTAGTACTGTATTTCTTGGAATTTCAACCAGAGTCATCTTGATTTTTAGCATAGGATTCTTCATAAGCTTACTTATCAGCTTTACTGATCCATATCATATTGAATCTGAGAACTAGAAGAGGACTGAGCAAAACTTTTGGAAATAAGTATACTGCCAGCTGGAGAAGTAACCCCATATACAACTACGAGAGAACACAGTGACCTTAATGACAACATAGATGTGTATTTTTGCAGGTTTCAATAATCTATATTCGTAGTACCTACCATGAGTCACTGAGACAGAATGTCAACTATCCATTTTTCATGAAGGTAGATGAATTTGTATTATATTTTATTATACTGTCATCTAAAATTTGATGTGTAATGTTTACTTGCCCAGAATACAAAGAAGCATTACAGTAATTAGAGTGAAAGCATGAAGGATGTTGATTGAGTCTTAGAAAGTAAAAGAATAGAGAAAAAGGAGTAACAGCAAAGAGCTTGAATGAAGACAAAAAGAGAACTAAGCCTGTGGTCTTGGGACAATAATGAAAAGGCTGACAAGACTGGAGCAAAGGATAAAACCACACTTGGAGAAGTGGGGATCTCTTAACTTTAAGGTTATAAACATCACCCAGGAGGCTAGTTAAAATGCTGATTTATGGACCGTATCTTCAGAGAATATGTTCCAATGGATTGGAGTTCAAGGCCAGAAATCAACATTTTCTAACTCCTCACTAATTCTAATGTGATAATCCATGGCTCACACTTTGAGAAATAGTACCGGGGAAGATGGGGCCATTCGTTGAAGGTTTTATGTGGAAGAATAATATTACAAATGTTCTGTTGAGTGGCATGCCAGAGGACAGTATGAAAGCTACTAATTAGTTCAAATAAAGGTGATGAGAGCCTGGCTTGGCATGCTGATGGAAACATTAAACAAGACAGAAAAGTTACTAGGGGCGTGTGTGGGCAGAGTCGAAAGAATGTGATGATTCACACAAAATATGGGACAAGAGAAAGAGGGCAATGACAAAGTTACATACTAAGATATCACCGGAGATGAAGACAATTTAAAGGCAATGAATAGAATTTATGCTGAGTTTATTCCTTTATCTGATTATAATTAGCCCGGTTTCTAGTAGAGGTTTATTTATGAGTTAATATAACAATGATAAAATGCTTGGATTTGAATTTCACCCCTAACTAAAACTAACAATGACCTCTGGTTTTCTATCTATAAAAGGGGTGTACCCACCTCCTAAAGTTATTATGAGAAATAAGTGTAAAGTAAGAAATATAGTACTCTTTGAATCTCTTCTCACAGACAAGCTACTTGTGAGTGCTTTACTTATCTTTGAGCTCAGAATTCTATTTGTAGAAAAATAGTTTTAATTTATTTGTACATATTGACTTTTCTTTCATAACATGGAACTTCTAAACAAGAAGCATGTATCTAAATGTCTGAGATTATTTTGAATGTTTTTGAAGATATATTACATTAGTAACCATTATATAATATACATAAGGACTCATGTACTTCTAAGAGTAAACAAACTGCTTTTAGGCCAGATTTCAAAGTACACTTTTTCTGTGCCCAGTTCCAATTCTGAATTCTTAGCTCCAGTTGCTAAGCTCATCAGTCCTCAGCTTCGGAACATAGACCAAGCATGAGAATGGTGAAAAAGATTGCTTTTTCACTGCTCTTTTAGGGAAGAGGTTCTCAATTTCAGGCTCAGACCATACTCTTTTGGGCTATGCGTTAGAGGACCATTATTTGCCAAAACAGTTGTATTAAATACATGATTATTAAAAAGAACATGGAGATGTCGGCTCTCTCCCAGAGAAAATCTAAACCATTTTAGTCATATTGCTGGCTTAAAAGAGCTGAAGATAATGGTTTTGTTTTGACAGTACTTTCTAAGAAAAATTCAAATTAGAACGTTTTCAACCAAAATGTCATTTTTTTTCTAACCATAAGATAGGAAATGTTATAGTTCATCTTTTAAATGTCAGAGCTGTTCTCTCTATGTGACTGTATTAATGGTTATGGTGAGCTACATAGGGAACTGTGTGTGATACCTTTGGTCAGAGAAATATCAATTGTGATTTTGGAAAGTTACTCTCATTGTTGCTTGGGTGGTGGAAAGAAAGAATATAAACGTGTGTGCATTAAGCCTTGGAGAACTTGAAAGTGTTTTGAGCTTGGCAAAATTAAATTTCACATTGAAATGTTTTTGTTTAGCAAAATTCGAAACATATTTTGAGAATTGCTTTCTCTCTCTTAAGTTTATACCTTTGGGTATTTTAAGCAATATTTTTATTTCTGGTTCATTTCCAATATTTTATGAGAGATTTCTGATAACCATGGGACCTTCTTCTTTGAACTTGGAAATTTTGTTTGCCAATATGAAATTGTATTCTAGTCTAGAAAGTCTGAGTTCAGCTTAAAATTTTAATTTGTGCCTTAATATTTGGCCAGATATCTTTAGTCACTCCTAGTATGTTTATATTTGATACTAAAATGCATAATTAGTCTATTTTTTATTGCATATGTAGCTTTACCTTTATTATTGTGTTTCAGTGAACATTCATTTGGAAAGAAATCAAGACCCCAAGCTATTAAGCATTGAACATTGTCTATAACTTTTATTTAGTAGAGTTGGAGTGCATAACAAGTATTTATATATACACACATTTAAAAAAATTTTTGCGTATATGTTGAATCCATTCAAACAGGCTCCAAATTAAACAATTCTAGCTATTAGCCAAGTTCTGAGCAAAATATATAAAAATATCCTTGAATAGTTACAAGTTATGATAGCAGAAAGTATCATAAATTTTTTTTGTTATTATTTTAGAAATGACCTAATAGAAATGACTTGGGGTCTGCTTTTCTCTTCTTTTCATGAATGTGTGGCATTCTTGATGTCATGAAAATAAACAATAGAACACAAGTTCAAAATTATTAATCACTGCACTCAGAAGACCTTTTTTATATTAAAATGTTGAAGATGTTAACTAATCCTTTGAAGAATCTTCTATCATATATTTTATTATCACAAGGGCAAATTCTTAACATTAAAGTTTATGAGAAGTTATTCCTAGTTAGTGTTACTCTGTGTAATGTCATATGTATAATTTTATAGGAATCTACAGTTCCCACACAGATTTTCATTCTGTGTGACTGTAAGAATATTCATTAACATGAAACACACAAGCTAAGAAAGATTCTGAATGTTCCATTACTTTATAAGATGTAAACATTGAACTTGTATTTAACGAGTATTCTGAGGCCAGAGAAGACCACTTTTTTGAATAAAAATTAAATTAAAAGATTTTACTCTCTGCTTTTGCTTATGAATATTTATAATTAATCAGATAATTTCTATTTTTATTTACTACGTCTGTGTTTAGGGATGCTCTATTTTAGTAGTGCCATATTTTAAAAATACTTTAAACATTAGTGTTTCCATAAGAAACTTTCTTTCTTTCATTTTTAAATGTTCAAAAGCAGGAACACAAACATAAACATTCACAATGACTTTTGAAATGATCCAGTGAGAATCCACTACAGTGGACTATAGAGGAACAGAAATATGACTAAACATGTTTTTAGACAGGTGAATTCTTTGAGACATTTAGAGTATATCAGAGATTTATTACTTTCTGTACTTGATCTTTATTCTCTCCTGGTAAGTGAAAGCTGTAAGAAGAGGTTGGGCTTAAATCTGTTTTCATTGGATACATAAGAATGCTAGCCTTTAAAATAGACATTATTGTTTTGATCATGTATGACTGGACTCCAAGAGTATTTACCTTTACTTTTTTACCTATTCACATTTCTATTCTAGAGTATGCTTCCTAAAAATATAATTAACACTTTTTAAATGATTATAATTGTTCTATTTTAAAGAATAAATCATATATAAAATTGAATTGGTTCAGTGGTAACCCAATACCTGTCATGTTCAACGGAAGTTGGAATTCATAAGTTGTTTTTTTTTTCCCCCTCCCCAAGGTCATACCATTCTCCTTGGCTAGTCTAGGTTACTTATCAAGTGGTCACACCCACAGCCAGGTCCCTGAGGGATCTAAGCTACTGCTTACCATGCCCTTCTCAGCCCATGGCTGCTGCATTAGAATTAAAGTTGATGAAGAAAATATTATGGGGTACCCGGGGACTTCCTGCTGCCAAACGCATCTCTCCATTCTCAGGTGTGTAACAACAGCCCCAACTTCTCCTATGATCAGGATCAATTACCCTGTCAGGATGGTCACACCTTATTTTGCCTGCTGGTCCATTGCACAAAAAGCCCAAAGATTTCAGACAGCAGTCATAGTTAAAACTCCAGTGGGATTCTTGCCTTATTTTGTCTTCTGGCAAAAGCTCTTTCTTCCTTCATAAGCATTTCTCTTTAAATTCTGAGTCCAGAGCTGTAGAGAATGAAAGACTCAAATTTCCTAATGGGCCACCAGGAGTGGTGGTAATAGGGCCACTTCTGCCTCTCCATCTTGGCTTTTTATTGTGATGCTAGTTCATACTCAGATTTTAAGAATTTGTTGAAATTTGAAATTTTTTTTCTTATTCCATTTTAAGGGGCTGTCTCTTCCTCTCATGCTCTCCTGGAGGTGAAATAGTTCATGTGTCTCATGTCTTTTTGGAAGGGCTTATCACTAAATGGAATTCAGTTCACTTTGCAATGTTAGCTCTCTGGATTGAAGAAAAATGACAGTTTGTCAATTATTTTGTTTTCTTTTTTTACATAGTTATGGTGGGAGCAATATTCTCTTCCAGCTTTGCAAATCCCATTTCTAAGTAGAACTATCAAAAACATTGTTTTGATTCAATATCTTGCCTGAGGGGGTGTGGATTGCTGTTAAAGAGGCTTCCCCTCTATGATGAATCTTGAAAGTTAAGGAACCAATCTAGAAGTTGTGCCAGCTGCCTATCTCAATCCCACTCAAACATTTAGTGACCTGGAAAATGACCATTAGATGGGTCACAGACCCACTGGGAAGACTGTGAGTCAATCCTGGGCCAAGACTCATTTTATTACTTCCTAGATGGTCCCACTCTAACAGTTGGCCCATGTTAGCTCTTTGTGTTTGTGTCAGTGTCAACTTAGACCCTATTTCCAGCAGTCCTCAACAGTCCATCTTTGTACAGTTATCCATGGAAATAGCTATAGGCTGCTGTGGAAGGCTGGGGACTCATTATCATGTATTTGTTTCAGGTTATTACAAGATTCTTCCTCCTGGAGACCTAATAACTCCTTCAATATCTGGGCTCTGCCAGATACAACTTGTCTAGGTTCTAAAGATCTTTTTGGATATAGTCCTTTGCCTCTTGTTTTAGGCCCAACTCAGGTCTTAAAACTGGCTCATATACTGAAGCTCAGTAAGGTATTTTTTGAGGGGTGAGAGGTAACCACTCTCAATCTTCTGAATATATAGCTTTCACATTTTTGATTGTATACATTGAATAATACCCTTGGTTGGCTGCCCATATATTTCACCCCTTGGATGCCATGAACTATTAACTATCTTATAAGTCTCTGAGGGTCAAGCTTCCCGCAAATGACCATAGCCTTGCCTTACATTATGATAATTGCCTCCAAATAGCTGATGGCAGTTGAGCCTTATCTATGACCTCTTATTTTTTCGGGATTCTATCATACCCATGGGTCATACGAGCCAATGGGTCAGTGAGTCATTCTGTAACACCATCCCGTGCCATCAGTGGCTTTCAGAAAATCTTCACTTTTTGAAATTGTTTATTTTATTGAAATATACTTGACATCTACCATTACATTAATTACTGTACATTCTTAGTGATGTTGGTTCTCCTTTCACCAGCATATTCCTTATAACCTTGGTAAATGTTATATCG
The DNA here is from genome assembly GCA_004027375.1 of Macroglossus sobrinus. Classification (NCBI taxonomy): domain Eukaryota; kingdom Metazoa; phylum Chordata; class Mammalia; order Chiroptera; family Pteropodidae; genus Macroglossus; species Macroglossus sobrinus. The sequence continues at coordinate 24,174 of PVKZ01002273.1, forward strand.
ATAGCACCCTTCTATGTCATATAGTCATCTGGTGGGTTTTCTATCTGAGCAAAGTATGCCTATTTGAGGATACTTGCTTCTCTGAGCCTTTTAATCTCTCTGAATTGGAAGTTCTGGCATTTCTCTCTTACTTAAGGTACATGAGTACTTTATTCTAATAGCATGTTTGCATTATTTTCCAATGTCCTTTCAAGGGTATTGAATACTATATCCCAGGATAGTGCTTCCAAATTAATAAACTCTCTTGTATAACTTTATGTCCTTAGAACTGAGTCTTTGAATCCTCTCTGGGCTCTGCCAGATACAACTTGGCTAGGTGCTAAAGATCTTTTAGGACATAGTCCTTTGCCTCTTGTTTTAGGCCCAACTCATCCTGGTCAGGCTATACTGTGATTTAACACTAGTTTTTGGTTTACTGGCCAGGAAGAGAAGTGATGTCATATCTTGAGGTTTATGTAGTGTCTTTAGGGAAGTGTCACTGGCATCACCTTTAAACAAGGGAAGAGCACTAGCCATTTCTTCAGACTCAGAAATTTCAAAGAAATCTGAAAGTTCAAGATTTTCAGGAGCATCAACCCATATTTCTCCATCCCATGTGTCAGGGTACTATTATTTTCCAAGTAGGATCTGACTTTGGTGTAGCTGACCTGCTGAGACTGGGAGGATTTCCCATCCTTGAGCCTTATAACTCTTAGAATTATTAATCCTGGACCTCATCTTTGATTTTCTCTGTCTTCAACCTGTAAGAGACGAGAGCATTTTATATGCTGCCAAGAAGGCTTTCTAGCTTTCACTCATAATTGGTATTTACTGATAAATAGCTCTCAGTCTTTTGTTAGAGTTCAGCATTAGCCACCTTATTTGCTGTCCTAATAGTTACTATTTCCCTTATATTGCACAAAAGATGATATATCACACCAACATACTTTTTTACAATCTATTTCACTACAGGAGGAAGACTTAACAATTAAACTGTTACCTTACGCCAGAGGCTATTTGTGTTCCACCTACAACCAGTCATGAGGTTCTTATTGCCAGCCAAAAGTTTCATCTCCAAAATAGCATTTTAGTGCATGTTTATCTGTACCAATATTGAACCAATTGTCACAGGTTGGGTTATTTAGAAAGCAGACTCTATATCAAAGATTAGCATGTGGGGGATAATCAGGAAGAATTCTTGAGATTACCAGTTGTGGAAAGGAAGAGAGGGAACCATGATTGGATAGGGGATATTGGGCTATAATGTAGTCATAGTGAAGGTCTCAGACAAATTTAGAGCTCTCATGTTAGAAAGACCCATCAGAGATGTCCCAAGTTGGTTTGAGGGTGCTATACTATTATATACCCTCCTCTCTCAGTCATTGGATGCTAGCTACTTATGGGGAGTGGGTTTGACTATGGATGAAGTAGCTTTCCAGCCAAGAGGCTGACAGCTGAAGTCTTTCAGTCAACAATCTTTCGAGCGTCTGGGAGTAAATATCCAAACAAGAGGCGGGACCTAGGCAGCCCATCAGAGCTTCCCCTAAAAACACCATAGAAAAAACTCTAGTAGTGGTCTTCTCCCATCTCTCTCCATATTTGTAGGAGAAGTGGAGACAGAAAACTTCTAGGCTACTGTATAGAAAAAAAAATCCACCCTTAAATATAATACCATGCCCATATACATTTACGAGTAATTTTTGCCAACCATTTAAGGAATAAACAATCCTGTTCTTGTATACATTATCCAAGTGACTAGAAAAGAAATAATGTCTGCCAGCTCATTTTATAAAGTTACTGTAACTTTGATTTTAAAAGTAAACAATGAAACTAATGAAAATATTATGGTCTGATCTTTTTTATTAATCAAAATGCTAAAATTCAAATTAGGAACATAAGAGGCTTCCTTGACAAAGTATCTAGTAGAACCCTTTAGCTAAAGGAATGGTCAGTGGTAAAATATTAGAATGCTTATCTTTAAAAGCTGTGACAGGTATTCCTCCTATTAGTGCTTATTTTCAATATTAAGGTTTTAGGAATTGTGCTTATAGGGAATATAAGAAATCTATTTGAGCTAGTGGAAATATACAACACATATGATGAGTACAAGATCAAAATATAAAATTCATTTTCTTATATACAAGAAACACTTAGAAAAAATAATTCAAATCATTAGTATTTATTATAACAACAAAATCTAAAAGTCTACAGAAAAATAAATTCAACAAGGTATATATCAGATCTTTACAAAGAGAAAGTTATACCTTTGTGGGAAGGTGTAAATAAAATCAAAATAATTTGAAATACAATCATGAGTATGAAAACTAAATATCTTTAAAATGACAATGTTTTCTATATTAATTTATAGAGTCAATGCAATTATAATCAAGATCTCAAAAGGATTTTTCTTATAGCTTGGTAGTCTGCTTTTGACTACCAAGCATATTGATAATCATATTGCTAAGAGTAACTGAGAAAATTTTGAAAACTTAGAGAATTAATCCTATTATATATAAAGATTATCATAAAGAGATCATTAGTAATACAATAGGATATTAAAGACTAATCTACCAATGGAATTGAACGAAGGCCTAGATATATGACATATATGACAGGAGGCATTGAAGATATTTGGAGAAAATATGGCCATTTATATAGGGCTGGGAGAGTTAGTTATTCATGCAGAAGAAGATAAATTTTTTACCTATCACAAAAGAAAAATATAGTTCAATGTGGACTAAAGACATACAAGTGAAAAGTAAATATTTGAATTTAAGGAAATGTAAACAACTATTTTTATGACCTCAACAAAAGCTCTGTTGCTTAAATATGACTTAAAATCACAAAATATAAAGGAAAAGTATGGTACAGTTTATTATGTTAAAATTAAATGCATTTACTTAAATCAAATACATTTAATAAACTATAGTCAGTATAAATCAGAAACTACTGTAATGAGAAAAAAATTAGTTTCCAGAGTATATCTACATAGGACAAACCTTCTGAAGAAAAAATATTCCAAAATGTGGAAATAGACCATTCACGAAAGAAGCAGCGTTCCAAGAATGTATGCACAAATACCCACTCTCACTAGTTACCAGAAGGTATTTTTTAGAATCTATTTCTTTTTATACATGTTTGTAAAATAAGTGAGTTGATTTCGTAGCATTCTTCAAAGGTGCTCAATTGTTTTTTAGTGTTATTGGTGAACTAATGGGCTTAAACATATTTGATTATATGTTTCAATGCACTTATTTATTATCATTATCAATGCTCAAATTGTCCCAGTTTTGGCCAGTGGAATCTTAATTAATATTTTCTGAATCTTTTAACACAATGCTTTAATCTTTTGTAGCTTCATTGCTTTCTGGTATTGTAATATGTCCCAGGCTCATCTTATTCACTTCCTACCTCAAACTTAGAATCGTCAAGTATTTTTTTGTTTTGTTTTGTTTTGTTTTGTTTTGTTTTTACTGGGAAGGTTTTATGAGTGCTAGTGGTATTTATTACCACTGTGCTGCCATTCATTTTTCTCAAATTTTTTTAATTGGTCAGACCTAAGAAATATATTTATATATTATTTTCATTTTATTAAAATTATTAGATTATTTTATTATTTACTGGACTTCTATTTTGAACTAAATATTGTGCTAGGTATTGGGGATTCAAAAATAATTAAGGTACAATCCCTTTCTTTAGAGATTAATAAGTTAGTACATCATAGCATGGTGACTATAGTTTACAATACTCTTGTATATTAAAAAATTGTAAATAATAGATTTTAAAAGTCCCCACCATAAAAAAAATATGACTGAGCAGGTGAATGCATAACTTACCTTAACATGGTTATTATCTTGCAATACATACACGTATAAAATCTCTTTATTGTACACCTTAGACTCTCACAATGTTATATGTCGATTATTTCTCGATAAAGCTGGAAAAAATAATTTAGTGCACTAGGTATGCTTTTTATTTATCTATTTTAAATTTAAAAAATTTTAATTTTTTAAATTAATTTTTTATAGTGACATTGGTTAACAGAATCCAATAAGTTTCAGCTGTACACTTTAACAGTAAGGCATATATATGTTTACACTGTGTGTTCATCTCCCGTAGTTAGATTTCTTTCTGGTATGCTTTTTAAACAACCACTCAAAAACAATTTTTAATTGACTAGTTAGCCTTCTATTTTTTTCTATTTTATCATTCAGAAAATGACAGTAGGCTGGGTATTTTAAGGCCACTTTGAATTATTGCAAGGAATATTAAAAATAGATTTCACTGCCAGATCTGCCACATTACCCTGGCAACTGCTCATGGGGCATCCAGTTTTATTAGCTGAACCTTTAGCTCTAACTACACATAATACTGAATATCTATGAATAAAAGTCCATCATTACAATTGGTTGCACACTTGAATTACTTTTTCTCAGAGACCATGGCTGTAACAGTCATTTATTTGCTTCTTCACTAGACAGGCACTAATGAAATTCAAGGAAAAAAAAAAGAATTTAATACATTAGTTTTTAAAGGTGTTATTCTTTTGGAGGAGTTCTTTATTTATGACCTTTCTTTTCAATTTTAGACATTGGTTTGTTTTATAAGCTCCAATATCTTTATTAAAGTGAATTAATATGTAGATTTTTAAAATTCCAACTGGATTATTCTGGTAAATATTAAAGATATAATTTTTGTTCATGATACAAATTTGGTAGTTTTTTTTAACTTCTAAGTTATTCTCTTTTTAAAATTAATTGATCAATAATACTACAGAGAAATTGGAGGATTTAATTAATTTTTCAATTTATTTTATTACCTAAAATTGATGTCAGTTCTCAATACTTAAAATTTTTAAATGATGTAATTAAGGACCTTGATTCCCTGGTATTTATAAAGATTTTATTTAGATAGTATACGTGTATTTATTTTGTATTTCAACATCAAGTTTCTTGTGCTTTCTTATCTCTAGGCTTGAAACATTAAAAGCAAATTACTCAATAATGTTAACAGGGCAACTAGATAATAAGCAGAGTCTTTGGTAGTTTTGTCATTTCTGGTATGCGAGTTATGATGAACTTAATTTTCCCTTAGTAAATACTTCCTCTGTAGATCATTTCCATTTTCCAAATAAAGTATATTAACTTTATATGCCTGTGCAGATAATATCCTTGTTTCCGCAAATCTAAAAATAAAGGAACCACCTATTTCTTCACATCCCACATAATTAAAATGGATAACCAGCATGACCTCAATTGAAATTTTTAACCAGGCGATGCTTTTGACTCAGCATCTTGTAACTCAAACAACCTGTAAGTGATAAACTGCTATATCAAGTAAAGGGTAGATATTATAATATAATAGGTAATAAAGAATTATAAGCTTTTGAAACGTAAATCCTATCAGTTGGTTACTAGTATAAATCAATACCCTAGAATTTTCTGAGGCTCAAAGGGGATAATGTTGATGAGAGTACTTTATTGATATTAAGTACCATATATTTAATATTAGTATAAATTACAGTCACCTTATGGAGCTTTTGAAGAACACGTTTAAAATGTTGATAATAATATGGACTAGAGATATGTCACAGATATTTCAACTTTTTGAAAGATTTTTCAGTTTTGTTATGATGTGAATAAAGTTCTACTTAATTATCTTCCCAATTGTTGAAGAAAAGCAACAGAAATCAATATGTGGAGTCAGGTTTTTAAGATGTCAGTGAATTTATAAATTTTGCTAAGTTTCTTTTGCTGAGTACATGTTGTTTTGAGGGTTGTGGGAGTTATTAACTGAAGTAAAAGCACTCCAGGCTTTGACTTGTGCCCATGAAGAAGTCTTTTACAATGATAAATAATAATCAGAAAGTTTGGAATGCAACATTTTCTCTCTTAACTTATCACAATGGTAGACCAAATGAAAATGGATAAAAAATGGGAAAAAAGATTCTTCTGTTTGTGTGGAGGAGTCTAGCCAGTGGGTAAAACATAGCTACAAAATAGAAAATAATACATTTTCATGAACAGTCTTAATTCCAAGAAAACATCAAGATTTACTCCAAGAGCTAGTGTCAATATTTAGAAAATAAACAAACTTAATTTTAAAAAAAGTATCAGGGCTGATTCCTACTCTGGTCACAAATGTAAATAATTACAGGCCTAAGGAAAGAAAAAAACAAGTGTTTGCTCTGTCATTAGAAGTCGTATGATGGAAAATATAAATAAACCAAATTTGGCTGTGATTGATTATAGTATATGCATTATTTGAGCAGTATAAGAATGTCAGTTTTTAAAAACTTACGAATTACAACAATTAATTTTATTAAAGCTTGCTCTAGAAAGTAGGCTGAACACAAAACTTTTTCAATATTTATTTTTATATTTCTTGATCAAAGTGTTTTTTTTCTGTCAGTGTTTTCTCTTTTGAGACAAGGAGTTCAAAATGAATATTTGTGGTATGGGTGATATTTTAAAAATGTCCTGAGAAATCCTATCCATGGGCATTGTGGGCTATAAATGCAGATTGATATGGTATTTCAATGGATCTTTTGTTATGGGAAAAGTTTTGTTTTCTGACTTAAAAAAAGAGATATGTTTATTTGAAAATTTAACATTTAATCACATTTGTAATGTAAAATTGCTTTTGAAACGTGGAAAAAAAGCTTTAAAAAGACATCTTGCTGCTTGTTTCCTGTGTTCAGAATCTATTAATCAAACTAGATTAATCTCTAAGCTCATTAATATTCTGGAAAATGATTTTATTATCCAGTATTTCCATATTCAAGAGGAATATTCCTTGCTTTAGCATGGTGTATATGTACATGTGTGTTTATGTTTATTTGTTGTGTATTTCAGATTGAACTTTTGATTTTATATTGATTACATTTTATTTCCTGATTCAGGAAATTGTTGAAGACTGATTAACTATAGCAGCAGTTCTGTGTTCTTTGAAGGGACTTCTAAATTTAGAGTATGTTTGGACAATTTCTTTTTAGTTTCTTTGATAACCATTAATCCAAGCAGTATCTAATCTTTTATATTGCACCATGTTACCTTCCTCCAAATAATCTTCTTTTGGTAGATGAAGAGATCTTGTTTTAAAGGACCAGATAGAGTCATTTACCCAGAAGCACCTTTCAACTCGATTTATGAGGGAAAGATGAATAAACCATTTTATTTAACTCATCATTTGTACTTAGCTAAATGCACACATTTAATCTGTAGTTTAGATGACTTTGTTCAGTTTGTGTGATGGTGTATGGCAGAAGTGAAAATGCAGATCTTTGGAAAAAACCCTAAAACATATTTAAATAAAACATTGCAGGAGATGCTTTCTTCTGAAAAACCACTAAAATAATTGGACTCCAAATATGTTCTTTTTTATTACTAGAAATTTAAGAAAGAAATGTACTACATGAAAAACATTCTTATCCTTATTTTTTTGTAAGAGTATTTCTGAGAGTCTATATAAAAAAATCTTTATTTATTTTTGTATTGTATCAAGAGCTTTTAAAATTTCAGATAATCGTTTCCAAATCTTGGAAGTTAAATTAACTTTCACACATGCCATTTTAGGAGAAAATTTATTTCGTGCATATGAAATGACACCAGAAAATTATTTTCTCTTTTAAGTAATGTAACATTGTCTCTAAAATGTATATATAACTTCTGCCAAATCTTACTTTTCCTTGGGAATTTGCTTAGAGGTTGTCAATCATGTAAAAAGAGTTGACTTTTGAGCCTTCAGTGTTGCCCTTGTCTGAGGAAATTTTCACTAGGCCTTTACTGGAGGTTGAAACAGCTAAAGAAGCCTTGTCAGGCCTTCACATGACATCATTATTCCTCCCTAAATCCAATATCAATAAAAGCATAAAATTTAAACTGTATATGGAAAACTTGTAATAAGCAACTGTTCTTGGCTATTGTTAAATCTTTGCACTCTCTCTCCAAACCCATAAATCTCAAGATAACTGATCTGTTAGTTCAGTCATGTATTTCCTGAGCATCTTGGTGTAGGGTTTAGAGAAAAGGGGACACATTTCCCATAACTATACTTAATACGTACTACTGAAATGAGAAAGAAAAGCAGCTGCCTTTTAATTGTTTTATTACAAAGAATGTAGCAGTAATCCATTCTAGAGTGAAAAGATTTGAAATACCTTCTTTGGAATGGTCAAATATTTGGCATTGTGGATCATAGAGAAAATTTGTGAAGTATGTAGCATGCCTACCCTTGTTTTTGTTATAGACAACTTATACCCTATTCCATGGTATTTCATCATTCACATTTTTTTGTGTGTGCCTCAAAACGTATATTGAGAACCTAGTTAATGTCAGGCACTCTAGCAGTGAGGGTTTAATGATGAGTAGTCCTTGCTTCCTGTGGTCAATATTTTTAAAATTAGATAGAGCAATCAGACAATTGAAATCGATTATGAAATATTGTATGTTCGCCCATTACTGACAGACTACAATTGGTTGAGACACCTGAGGGTTAATTGGGGAGACTGGGTTTCTGGGAAGGCTTTCTGTAAGTAATGCCTGAGGAGACTCTATTAACTTGTCTACACAGTGTGCTTTCAAGTAGTAACTAGCTGTCATATTGCTTAGTATTAATTCACGTAAATGTATTCATCTTCTTGAGGGTATTTAGCATACAAGTATTTTCTCCTAAGGCTTTGCTTTTGGCAAAAATAGTGGTCCTTTAGTTGGTATGATGCTTTTAAACAATCTATTGTGGACTTCTCCTCTGCAAAACATGTGATGACTGTGTTTATAAACACATACATATTTTTTTGCACACAGCTTGTAGGAAATTACAGATTTGAAGCTTCCTTAAGCTGGTTCTTGAACCCCAGCTTCAGAACTGAAAGGCTAAAGATCACTGGGGACTGGGGACTCGAGGAGTGAGTGAAACAGGCATGATTTAAAGTTAGGGTGTAGGGAATTACAGTCTCAGACTGCTGTCTCCTACAGTATACTCTTTATAAAATGGATTTCTCTCTCTGCCTTTTAAAATAAAAGAATTCTTTCTTGGTCTCCAATTAAAAAATTTTTTTTTTTGCAGTATTATGAAGGCAAATAGCCTCCAGGAGAAAGATAAAACCTGTGGTTTTCCACGTAGTTTGAAATCGTTCTCAACATTTTATTATGGCCTATTGGTTAGCCCCCACCCCATTTTGACCATAAGAATCCAAGCAGAATTCCAGATAGTAAATACTCTAATTGCACTTGAGCATTTGCCTAGTGCAGTCATTTATAACCAATGTCCTATATTGCTTTCAGTTCTGCTATTACTAACCTCAAATTACTGTATTAAATGGGACCAATGAGTGATAATTCATTGTTTTTCATAGTTTTAAAACTGTTTTTAGGTTTTTAATTTTGTTTTTTGATGAAAACTAAATGGAAAATGCCATATACAAAAACAAACAAACAAACAAACAAAAATAAACTCAACCCCAAAACATAAAACTCCTAAGTGGATTTGGGAATTACAAATATCTTGAAGCCTGAATAACAAATACATGTTAGATAATAATGCAAATTCCAAATCCATATTAATATAAATGTCATGGTCCAACTTGCTATGCCAACAAGTAAATACTTTAGTTTGTAGCAATAGGGCACTTAGATTTAAATAGAAGAAGACTCAGAAGCCTATAAATTATGCAATGTAAAGGAAAAAATTGTGCATTTTAAACTATTTGATAGGTTGAATGTTCTAAGATGTCTATTTTTTCTATTGATAATATCAGATTTAAAAGTATATGACTTAACAGTGTATCAAGTCTGCACATGAATGAATTGGTTTAGTCACTTACTTTACTACTGCTTGTTATCAAAGAATTGTTTGTTTTTTTCCTGAAACAATTCATGGCATATTCAGAACTGCCAAGCTATTCTGAAGCTATTAGTTCAGAAAAAATAGCGATAAATAAAAAATGGCTTATCTACTACAGAACAGTTTTGCCTCCTTTTAAGATCATCTGGCTTTATGTCTTTTCTTGCCCCCAGAAGTAATGTTTTTGCTTCTGTGAAGTGTTATATCCTTAGCTGCTGATCTGTCTTTGATGTAATCCATCAAGACATGAATCCTATTACATGTGAAAAGTCATTACAAGAAAATAAAAATCTAAAACACATTTGGGTTTTATTTTATTCATGCCACTTTTATTATATAAATACAGTACTGACAAACTTTTTGCTTGGTTGTGTGCTTCAGTTTTCAAGTCAATCAGCTGATTCAGAGAGAAGTAAAACTTTATTCTTGTAGAAAAAATACTACTAATAAAGATGATGACAATGATGATTATTTGTGGTAAAGGGAGCTTTTTGAAAATGTAGGAATTGAGGCCTGTGTCTGGACCTACTAAATGGGAGCCTACATTTTAACCAGATCCACTGTGATTCCTATGCAAATTAATGTTAGAGAAGCACCGCTTTAGTGTCTCTAGTTGCCCCCCACTCCCCCCGCCACCACTAAGAAAGGAAGAGCCAGGCCGAGAGTCCCTGCCAAGCAGTGCCCACAACTATTTGCATAATAAATACACATGGTGGAAGATTGAAATAATTAGTAAACTTGGTTTTACTTTAAAGTACCGTGAAATCTTGGAAGAATAAAAAGACTGCAAAATTTATTTTTGTGAAAACTAACAAGCCTTTTATATAATTGCAAAATATTTTATTTAGATAGGCCATCTATTTCATGGGATGTCTGACTTTAGGGGCAGTGGAGCATCAGCAGTTTTTGTTGCCTGTGTGTGAAGCTGAGTAGAATCTAAGCTTCAATTTTAGGCATCAAGACCAACTGCTTAGCCCGTGCTATAAACTGTTTTTACAGACTTTTCATTACTTTATCTCTATGATAGTGAAAGATAGGAAACATCTTTCTACTTCTACAGACTGACATTCCACTGGCAGTGGGACAGAAGAGAGGGGTTAATGAAAGATTTCTAATTCTAATGAAGGTTTTTTCCGTTATGTTGAACCGATTATCTACATTGAACTAATTTTTACTTCCTTCCTTTCTGGATTTACACATGAACTTAGCCTCTTCTTATCTCATGTCAAATTTTTATGAGGAAACTAAACTGGGTAAACAATTTTATATGATAAACCTTTGATCAAAGCCTAAAGCATACAGCTTTCAGTATTGAAATTTAAATTTCACAAATTAACTAATTTTATTAACTTTTTTATAGTTAAATTCGTAAACATTGACATTTGAATCCAGTAAAGGATAGAGATTTGAAAAGCATAGATATTGTCACTATGTAAATTTTTAATGTATTTCCCTCTCCTTTTTCATTTTGCAGAAGAAAAACCTGACGAAAATTTTAAAAAAGAAAATTTATAAACCTGTATCAAGAAACAAATATCTCAGAATTTCCAAGGCATTTGTCAATGTTTTACTATTTCATAATAATTTATTCTTTCTTTTAAGTTTGCTGTTTCTTAAAGGTGTTATATTTTGACATCTGGTTGTACTATGAGATTGATTAGTCTAACTTTGGACTCAAATAAACAAGAACATTTTTTGTTTTGTTTTGTTATGCTATTGTATATTTCTGACCTTAAAAGAGAAATTTACATACTGGTTATAAATACTCTTTAACAGTTTTTCACAGTGGTTTGCAGAGCCTTTTAAGAGCATAAAAGACTGGGTATAAAAGATAGAGCTGGAGAGTTCTCAGGTTACACGGTAGTGACTCTGAAGCTTCTGAAAATATGGACAATGTTTTGTCATTAAATATCAAAGGCCTGGCACTTAGTCATTGCTAAGTAAATGTTGACTTAAATATTACTTTTCGTAGTAATGTATACATTTTATAGGGACTCGGAGGCAATGTCATTTTTAGAGCAAGTTTATTAAAAATTTGATAAATTGCTATAACAGCATGGTGTTCTTTTGCCTTTATTGTTCCTTGCTTTACAAAGTTATCACAGAACATGTTTTAGTTTTTATATCTCTCCTACCTGTTAGTGAAGACCTGCTTCTGGCCACAAGCATCCAATATAAATACACACATTCTTATCAGATTTCGTTTGCAAATTAGTTCATGGTTACTGGTTTTTTCTTTGAACCCCCTTAAATCAGCAACTATTTCTTTCAAGGAAATGATATTAGCCCCCTCCCCACAAACCAAAGTAAAAAAATGTGGTAATGCCATTTTACAGGTGGCTTATAGTATGCTTTAATATATTCAGTTATAATTACTTTCTGAAATATCTGTTTATATATACACCACATTTCTATATGTTAGCAATATTTTTCTAATTAGTTTTATTTACTTTCTTTTGCTTTTGAATATTTTACATTTTAATTGAACTTTTCTTTTTTAGCTGTGTTTTGGGGCGATATTGCCTTAGATGATGAAGACTTAAATATCTTTCAAATAGATAGAACAATTGACCTTACGCAGAACCCTTTTGGAAAACTTGGACATACCTCAGGTATGGCTGATTATTTGATTTAGTTTGTATTCATTTTGAAGAACATATACTCTTTATAAACTCTATATACTCTTTGGATCACTTTTAATGTCTCTCTGATTAACTTTAATTTCCTACACACAAATGAGCTTATTTAGAAATTTAGTATCTGTTCATTGTTGTCATTTAATTAATTAATTAAACAAACATGTTGTGGTGTTTTCTATGTATTGGGCCTGATAAGTGCTTTGCAGACATCAATTCTTTGAATCCTCATAACAATCCCATGAGGGTAGCTGCTCAGATAATTGTGATTTACAAGTGAGGAGATCGAGGATTAGGTTAGATAGTTTAACCCAGAAGTATCTGAGTTAGGACTAAAATTCAGTTATGAGAATGGCCAGATTTCACACTCTTGAGCATTACATTCAATTGTTTCCCATTTGCAGTTGCAAAATGTAAATTATTCATAGAGTAATTATTTACGAACTTATTTAGAAAAATCCATCTCTCTATATAATTTTTATGAAAACCCATAAGATAATTTTAGTTTTAGTTGTCTGACATGATTTAGTTGTGCCTGAGACTTGAAAAGTTTAAAAGGTTATTTAGTTCTCATTTAAAAATATTTTTATTAAAATTTAAAAGTCCTTGTATTATCTCGATACCATTTTATTCTATATTTTGGAGAAAATTGCAATGTTAAAAATGCTTTATATAGTTATAATTAAAAAAAAAATTGTTTAGTGTCATATTTTTAATCTCTTTGAATCTCCCTTCATGTCCAAATCTAGTTTTATCTAGTTTTATTTTCTTCTAGCTTATGGGGAAAAATATATATGTTACATTTTCATTTTTTTAAAAAAAATTTTTTGTTAGCTTCAAGCTTTATTCAAGTTATGTCTTTAACCCATTGTCCCCTCCCTTACTTTCTATTGGGCAGCATTCATTTTCTGTGAATAAAAAATATTAATACTATTTAATTTTTGTCATTTTATCTATAGTTAAGCTCTGAAATAGTAATAGTTGGAAGGAAAAACCATTATTTTAGACAAATAGCATAAAACAAATTTACTGTCAATCATAAAATACATATATTCTAAATTTATATGTGAAAGGTACACATGTTTAAAAGTTACTTGCACTATTCAATTGAATTTCAGACAGTTGTATTTCAAATAATATAAAAGTATCTCATGTTTTATTTTTTCTTACTCTTTCTTTTCCCTTGTTAGTTTGTGTTGAATTAATTATATTTCTTATTTCTTCATTTCAAATCTATTGTCTTTCCCATAAATATTTATTTAGTTAGTATATTTTAATTTTGTTTTTCAAATATGTGAGAAATAACAACCTATTTTATTAATTTTCTTGTTTCTATTACAATAAACTTCCTCCACAGAATTTTACTCCAATTGCTATAAAACTTATTCAAAATTTTTGAGTATAAAGACATTATTTACTTTAGTAGTCTTGAGACATTGTTTCTTTCAAGTTTGTAATTACTCTTATCCATATAATAACCTTAATTCTAAGACACTTCTTTTTTCTCACAATTAGCTTCCTTCTAAATCTATTTATATGTGTTTCAGTCCTATCGATATGAAATATAATTGTTATGTAAGAATCAGTTCAAACACATAGATGCCATTTTTAAAAAATATTTCTTATAACTGCTTAAGAATGAATACATTTAAGTATTACCTCATCTTTCTAAAATGTTCAATGAAAAAAATTTCAAAAATTTTTCTCAAGGGTCACAGCAAAAATGTGACCATGTAATGCAGATAATTAAACATTGTTAGTCAGTGAACAAGCACGTTAACCTATTTACCTTATAAGGTCTTAATTGATTTTTTCCTATAAGGACCTTATATGGTAATTATTTTATTATTGTTTTATTTTTATATTAGCTTCCTAGGTAATTAAGTTTCAATATTAATTTCAAAGAGGGAAAAACAGATACTGGAAGGAAATAGTTCAAAGTCTAAGAACAGTTTGCTGTTTTCATGGATTTCTGGCCCTCATTCATTGTCTTAGCCCAAAGAGACTCACGAGCCACATACTCTTAGTAGTACAAATTCATCTGCACTTGTTCTGATACCATTATTGGTCATATTCATTATTTGCTGAGTGATACCTTTTTGTTATTTGTCTATTATTTGTCCTGGAAGAAGAGAGAATAGGAGTTGATTTGTGAGAGTATTTTATTAAGTTCCTGGAATGAGAAACGGAAGACTTAATTTTCATCAAATGATCTTTCTCACTTATGGCAGGAATCTACCTTTTCTAGTCTTTGCTGTTAAAATTATGAGAAGATGTATTTCCTTACCCTGATCTTTTGAGTTACTAATTCTTTACATCTATTTTTATAAATTTTGCAAATTCAGAGCATTACAGAATGTGTTTTGTGCTGAACATCTTTTTTGAGTCTTAACTTGTGACTTTTTTCTAATTATGTGTTATTGGTTTTTATAAATTATAGAAGCTAATTTTCAAAATTTATTTGAATATATAATAAAATATATGCTTTTAGTAATATATTAAAATTGAGCAAAAGCTTTGGAACAACACTCGACTATACATTTGTTTTTATGTTTTTATTACCCTTTGCTGATTTGGCATCTGAAGTATTCGGTTTGCATTGGGGAAATAGCTGGAATGCAATCAACTGGGCAGAACAACTCGCTGTCATCTTTAATACTATGTGATGTCATGGTCACAGTGAAGAATAAAGTCTCAAATTGTCAACAGATGACTCAATTTCTGGGATGTCCAAATAAAGTCATGTAGATTGCTCTCTGGATCTCCCCCACTGCCTTGGTTTTATTTACCAAAATTTGTTATCATAGAATTTTTATCTTCTTCTAAGATTTTGTGAATATTTATGACTCTACTCCTCTAAGTTCACATAAAAAAAAGATGTTCAAAGAGAAATCAATGTAGCCTATTACTATTGTTTATTTACAAAACTTTCAAATACAATAAGTTTAACTTAACTATTTTTTTTTTTATTCTTTAAGGTGGATATGGAGACCACAGTGTGTCAAAGAAACGAGGGGCCCTCTACCAACTTATAGACAGGATAAGAAGAATTGGCTCTGGTATATCAATGTTTAAAGTTGCAGGCGCTTGACTTGATGTACAGTAAATATGATACTCACCAGATCAGTTTGCCATTATAATGCAAAGTATGCAAAGGACATATACTAAGAAAGAGTCCTTTATTTTTATTTTGTTAGTTGATATTTGATGCGAGTTTTTTAGATTTTAATTTGTGCAATTGAAATGTTTTGTTAACTTATTTTCAGTTTCTCCTTGTTAAAATGTATTAGGTATTTATTTTATTGTTGATATTTATTTTCAGTAAATTGGGTATCACACTAAGGTGTTTTTATCAGGCATGGAACTACATCAATTTTAATCAAATGAAAACTATTATGGCTGTTTTGAAATAAAATTTACTTAAAGTAAATTAATAAACCGATTCATTCAATTAAAAAACAGTTGAACATTTTTTTGACCCTTCCAAAAATATGCATAGGAAAACTGCCATCTGATTTAATAATTAAACTGCCTTCCAGTTTCATAATTAGTTAATATTTATGGTATTAAATTTATTAACCCCTATTTGTAGATTTGAGGTTTTTTTTAAAAAAAATATGTTCAAAGTTCATGTTCTAACATCCTTTAAATTGATGGATTATTATTAAATATTTAAAAATAAATACTTTCAAACATTAATTTTCCCAAGCAAGGATGCTTAGCTCTGGGATATTAAAAAGACATGTTAGGGACACTGACATAGGGGACATATATTCAATATTTATTGTGTCTGAAGGATATATTAGTGCAGGATATTTACGTCAACAATGATGGATGAATAAGAAAAAAATTATGCAAATTTAGGAAAAATAAAACAGTAACAGAAATTTAAGAAAGGTTACCAAGACAAGTTAATAAACTACAGATTTGAAAGCTGCTCTAGAATAGCCTGTATTTTATGTTAACCTGCTCAGGTTGTGTACTGATATGCTGTTCCAGGGAACAGAAGAATGGAGATAGATAGCGCACTGTCTCCAGTATTTCATTTACTGTCTCTATAATGTAATATTTATAATTTTAATCTGTACTACAGAATATCTATCCTGAATAAAGGATTAGGGACTTAGCAGGGGTAAAAAGAGTTTTGAATAGCATAGGATTTTATAACAATGTCTGTTTTATTCTGGTGGTGAATTTCTTAGTGATCTAGTAAAGTAGAATCCTTACGTAAAATAATTTTTCTGTCACCTACGAGTCTGCCTGACTTCTATCTGCTACAGGCCGATGTATGAAAATTCATCAAAATTTGCTCAGAAAGCGTTAAGAAATGGTATTTTGACATGAAATACTTAAATATTTTAATGCTTTCTTCTAGTATGTAATATACATGAAGCTTTTCTTTGATGCGTTTTGACTTCAGGCATACTTATACAAATATGTAAATAAGACATTTTAACTTTTGTCCTTTAAGAGGTAAATGATTTCCTGACCGAGGACTCTGTTTCACAGAATCTTTCAAATGTCACTGCAGGCTTGGAGCCAAACAACACAGTTAAGGAAAAAGTACCTCTAAAATTCTCAGGGCAAAATGAGAAAAATCGAGTTCCTAGAGCTGCTACGTCGAGAACAGACAGAATATGGCCTGGAGGCGTTATTCCTTATGTTATAGGAGGTAACTTCACTGGTAAGATATTCCCAGCCTGTCTATTGTAAAAAAAGAAATAAATAATTAGCATA
Organism: Macroglossus sobrinus; assembly: GCA_004027375.1. Taxonomy (NCBI): domain Eukaryota; kingdom Metazoa; phylum Chordata; class Mammalia; order Chiroptera; family Pteropodidae; genus Macroglossus; species Macroglossus sobrinus. Next base: position 41,369 of record PVKZ01002273.1, read on the forward strand.
CAAATTAAGAATACATTTTATGGAATGTTAATTTATAAAACATAATATTAAATCAAACTTGAGAAATAATTCCTTCACCTCATTTGTTAGTGTAGAATGTGCTGTAATTGAAAAACATCTTTAGTCTTGAGTTCTAAGAGTCTCAAGTACTGTTCTGGTTTTAAACTGACTTTTAAATGTACCTATTCAATTTGGAAGCCAATTTCTCTTCAACTGACAGGAAGAATGTGTGTCCATTTTTAGAGTCTTGTGCACACATATTTGTAGACATTGTAAGCTCGAACCTTCTGAATATAAAGTGAGTGTCTTTTCTTAATGACGACTCACTCGTGGTGCTCTTAGGCTAGTGTTTAGTTGATGGCAGTGGTGGCATCTGAATTGCCCACCCAGACTCGTGATGGAGGAGCCAGCATTTAGCACCTGTCTCTGGGGCAGACACTGTTTTAGTAATGTTGCACCCTTTTTCCAGGCAGCCAGCGAGCCATGTTCAAGCAGGCCATGAGGCACTGGGAAAAGCACACATGTGTGACTTTCATTGAAAGAAGTGATGAAGAGAGTTACATTGTATTCACATACAGGCCATGTGGGTAAGTCGAAACAGGGAATGACTTTAGTAAATTAAGTAAATCCACAGGTAAGATTCATTTTCCTACAATTTGCTTAGTATTTTTCCCATGAGACAGTATGGATTTTACATAAGAAAATATTATATTTTCAATAAGTATATTCTTTGATCACAGATCTTTGTGCATCTACCTCAAGTGTATTCCTCTATCCCCTCAGCCACTTTCATTTGTGTTCTAACTATACAATGACATTGCCAATGTCTCACTTACCTGAGTTAGAAACTTCAGTATCATTCACTGCCTAGTAATTCTGTTGTGCTTCCTCTAAAATCTATGCAGTAAGTGTCTATTGATATTCACTATGTCTTTTAGTTTCTACTTCTATTCTATGTGCTCTGGTCCATTTATGTCATTTCACACCTAGTCTATTTCAATAGCGCTCCTCTTTTGTCTCACCAATTCACTGCCACTAGAATTAGCTTCATAAAATACTGGTAACAGGCAGAAACCACATTTTTTGAAATTCTTCAGTGTTTCTTCCTATATGATGATGTTTATTAGATTTGCTTCTTACAGGGTGGTAACAACTACTCTCTCTCTCCAAAACAACTGTTCCGTAAATTGTGAAAATGCTGTGTGAAATTTAGAGAGCTGTTTCTATGGCAATCTGCCAATACGCATTATTAGTGTTTGACCAACTCAAAGGGTTAGAGAATACAGTGTTCTGTAAACTTATTTCAAAAGAGAATACACCCATCTCACCCTTATAAAAAACATACTTCTGTCTCTTGGAACACATTTTGGAAAATGCTAGCCTGAGAATAAAATCCAAATTCCTTGATATAACATTTAAGGAATGCCATGAACTTACCACAACTTCCATTTACAGATTCTTATGCCACCACATCTCTCCACAAATCTCATAATCTAGTCAAGTTACAGTAATAGTGGTTCTTCAAGCAATGCTGTATACTTTGAAATACTTTTTATTGCGAAAGTTTTCAAACTTCTCACTCTTGTATTCTAGTTCATTGGAAATTATATTTAAATAGTTGTTTAAATCCAACTTCAATTTTTGTTTGTTTGGTAAAAATATTTGATAGGGTGTATTGTCTACACTGCATCACAGTGTGCCTGGTCCTGCCACTTTAGTGATGCTACAATTGATTAGTACAATCAAGCGGCGATAGCCAGGTAAAGTTTCCATCCTTGCAAAATAGTGACTTTCTTATGTTGTTCTTTTTAAATTCTTTTCTACATTTATTTCCTGAAATGCTTTCATAAGGAGAATATTTCTCTAATCAGTTATTTGAATATTCTCCGGTATAGTTTATATAGAAAAATAATAAGAAATGCTTAAGTTCTTTGGAAGAATTAGTTCTTGCGTTAATGACATGTATTTGTGGGGAGGAAAGATGTATTTTAGTAGGTATGGAAGTGGTTGTCATCTGGCTTTGTGCTACCATATTTTTCTATTCATTTTCTTTTATTCATTTAGCTCTTTTCAAAGTTTTATATTTCACTTGTTTTATCTCGTTCAATTATTTTTTTCCCCATTCACTATCATTTCTCTGTGTTTGTGTTTTTGCTTTTGATGTCTTAGTTGCTTGGAATGCCTTTACTTTTCTTTTTCACCACTGAAAATCTTTCACATGTTTTATTCTCACTCATTTCTGAGCTGCCCAGAGTGGGACTTTGCTCCGTCCACAGCTATTATAGTTACATTTCCACTGCTGGTTCAGCTGTCTGCCTTCATCAGTGACGAGGGCAGGTAGCTTATCTCATGGCCATCATGACACCCAGCACATTGCTTTACAAGTAGAGACCAAGGAAATGTTGAAAATTGATACATTGGCTGAAGTACATTGTGTGTAATCCTAAAGTAGAAGGCTGTTAAAATTTAAGGAAATATTAAAAAACATGTACTTTATAGCCTTGGAACTTATTTATCTTATAACTGGAAATCATTATTTTGCAAAAATGCATGTCATTAGTGGAAGAACTAATTCCTCCAAAGAAATGTGTAGTTTATAACCCTTTCATGCATTTCTCCCACACTCTAGTCCCTGCCTCTGGCAACAATGCATCTGTTCTATGTATCTATTGAGCTCTACCATGTGCAAGGCTATGTTCTAGGGACTAGAGATGCAACAGTAACAAAGCACAGAAAGCTTACATTCTAGAGTAGGGAGGCAGAAAAAAACATGACATGAAAATAAATTGAATATAAAATGTAATAATAGACCATAAATTCTAGGACAAAAAGCATAGCAATCTAAGTGTGATAGAGAACATTTATGCAAAGATGAAGAAATAAGACATATGGTTATCTGGGATAACAGAGTTCTTGGCAGAGGGAATAAGCAGCAAAAGGACTGTGAGCACAAACACTCTTGCATGCTCCAGTCACAGCAAGGACCGCATGGTTTGAGTAGAGTGACAGGAGCAATAGTAAGAGATGACATCTGTATGGTAAGATGTTTGTGTGTGAAGATCATGTTGGATCTCATAGTATTTTTTAGGTACTTTAGATTTTCTGCTAAGTGAAAGAAAGAACCTGTATTAGTCAGCTGAAGCAATTATGCCATGGTAATAATTAATATGTCAGGGGTCAAACAACATTTTTTTTTTTTACTTTCACAGGACCATTATAAAAAGTTTCAAATGTAGTTTTGCATTTCATTATGAGACCCCATCTTATTTATTAGAAAGGGCTATGGGTGAAATGATGGTTAAAAAAAAAGTGTTTTTGATTAAATAAATTTACCACATGCCTTGACTATCTCCTGGATTTTGAAAACAGAGTGGTTTCTTCTATAAATATAACCTTCAGGTTATATTCAGCAAGAATGACTGAATATTGGTAATTTAGTTACTACACAATTACTAGGTATTTCAGTTTTGTTACTGTTGCTATATGGTAGCAAATGTTTCAGTTTAAATCTAAAATTTACAATTTTTGTGTTTTTTAACATCTAATACTTAACTAATGTTAGGTATATAATAAGTGACTATCTATGTATGGATTATACCATACTGTTTTAGAAAAAATATCTAGGGGCAAAAAATGTAATTCCATGATTTTTTGTGTACCAGTTATTTCTCTTTCTATGATTGATTTGTTAAGCTTAATTAACTTATAATAGATTCATAAATAATAAGTCAAATTAGTTCATTTAACTAGCATGGTACAGGTTAAAATGCTTAGGCATTTAAAAGCTTACAAAACAATTAGAATGACAGTTTGTATTTGTAAGCAATCAAAAGGATGATCAAATGTACTTACTCTGAAAACTGAAATTGGTTGAAATTTCTTTTAATCATTTGGGAAATCAATTTTTGGCAATTTTCTCTTTTAATTTAATAAAATAGAAGAGGTGTTTGGTATCTGGTGCATCGTGATTCCCAACTATTTACTACCAATTATTTAGTGTCTTCTTATTGCTATCTGGAGGGACGGTCCTATAGATAAGCTATTTTAATGTAAACCCTAATTATCAAAGTTTTAGATATAATTTTATCTATATATGTAATTGTAGTTACTATATTATTATACCATTTAAAACTTATTTTAAAATGGATATCTCTTTATGCTCATCCTTGCACATGTGTGTGCCCTCTCACACACGTACATGTGCACACACATACACATGCAAAACAAATAAATGGAACTTCTATATTTTGAGTAGAAATACATCATCGAATATGTATAAATATCAAAAAATTGAGAAAAATTTGCCAAAAGATACTGTGGATATTTCACATTTTGAGAGTCCAGAAGATTCAGAAGGTAAAATAGAATGTCACACTTAAATATCAGCCTGATCATTTGAAACAATCTCATAAATCTCATATTCCTATCAATTGTCATTTTTTCTTTACCAGTTAACCACTAACTTAGAAAATTCACCTTTTGAAACTAATTTTCCTCAATTGACTTCTTTTAAAAGTTTTTTTCTTAAAAAGAAATCTCCCATGAGCAGGAAAAGTGATCCTTTTTTTTGATTAAACAACATCTTTCATAAATAAATTTAATTCTGTTTTTTAAAAGAGGAAAGATAAACTTTGTTTTTATATTTAATACTGAAATAATAGATTATTGCCAGATTGTCATATTGACAAAGTAATGTAATAGTTTAGATGGATTATAAAGATAACAAATTATATTAGAAATAAATGTGAATTGATAAGTATTTTTTTTAGTTGATAAGTCTTGAGTTTAATTATATGTATAATAGCATGAAATAATCGATAAGTATTTTATTTTCTAATTTATCTTCTAAAAATGATTTAAGGCATAATTTATGCTATGTGAGTTCATACAAAGGCACTTTAAATGATTGTTTAGAGGTACTTTTTTTAATATATAAATTTACCAGGATACTAGAAATTAGCCATATTTGTTAACGAAATACTGTTCTGCCTCTAAATGTGTTGGACTTTACTACAATTCTGTACAAAAGTTCCATTATATTGTAATTTATCGAGCATCTCCTTTTCCACCACTATCTCCTTTTTCTGCTTTATTCCAGATGCTGTTCCTATGTAGGTCGGAGGGGAAATGGACCTCAGGCGATCTCTATTGGCAAGAACTGTGATAAATTTGGAATTGTTGTTCATGAGTTGGGCCATGTGATAGGCTTTTGGCATGAACACACAAGACCAGATAGAGATAACCATGTAACTATCATAAGAGAGAACATCCAGCCGGGTGAGAGGCTTCAGAATGTGTTGGGTTTAAAGTTGACTGATTATCTTTTAGTTGTGTTTATACTATTTATCATTTAACTTCTTCAAAAATGTGAAATAGCTTTTTTGATATGATAGAATCAACATTATGCTCGATTAAAAAATACCCTTATTTTTTAAAAATTGATCCTATATGTTTTTTTAGGCTTCTTATTTTTTCTTAAGATTTAGCTATTTTATTTCCAAACTTCTGTGTTTCCTAAGAATAGTTATAGGCTATTGAATCATAAATTAATATTATTAAATATTTTTATAGTATTTTCTATACTTAGTTCTATAATTTATGCTATAAGGATTTAGAAAGAGTCCAGGGTTTCCATTAAATGTGATGCTGTATTATACTAGGGGCAATTCCTGGAGAAATGTAAGGCAAAGGAGTTATTTCCAGGATAGACCAAATAGTTTCTGTGAGATTTCTCTTAAATTTGACTACCCTAAAGACAAATTCTTAAGAATGTAAAATCTAATATATAATGAAAATTTAATTTTCTCTGATAGTTGATATGTGATAGGTCTCATTTTAAAGCTTTTGATTTGTTTTAATGTTCATAAATTTATAAAGATGACTACCTTTCAATTGATGAAAGAAAAATCTCATTGGTTGGAACTGCCTTATAAAATAGTATATATTTCAAGTAAGAGTGAATTAAAAATGTGTCTTAACTTACTTATTCATAGCTAATTTCAAGTTACAGCCATCAATTTTTTTTAGAATTTCTTGTAATTAACAGCTTTTATCTATTTATTTGCTCATCACGTATTTGGTGCCAATTATTTCTTGAGGCACCATTGGATGTTAGTAATATTGTCATGAAAAATACAAAGCTTAGTGTGGGGTATGTACATATATATATAAATGACTGGAAGTGAGTAAGAAAAGTAACAATAGTCATATGTTGAGAGTAGCATAGAGTCCGTACAAGGTATGACCAAATGTACCTTGGAGAGTCAAGGGACATGTCACAATGGACCTGAAATTCAGAAGTAAAGTAGATGCATTCTAAGTGCACAGAAGAGTGATGGAATTTCTAAGCTGAAAAAACAGCATGATCAAAGCTATAAATACATAAAATTGAATCATTTTTATTCCCCCATTGTGGCTATGGTAAATTATAAAGGGATCAGGGAGATTAATTGGTGATGGCCTAGGGAGATTAGATTATAGGGGGTCTCTGTGAGGCTAAGGGACTTAGATTTTATACTTTAACTACTGCAGAATAATTGAAAGATTGAAAGTGAAGAGTTCAGATTTTAAAAAAGAAAATCATTCTTTGATGTGAGGGATTATTAACTGAGAATGGAGAAGTTGGGAAGGGGAGGATGAATCTGAAGTCAGGGAAATTTGTGGGAAACTTTAAAAAGTAGTTTATGAGATGACTAAGCCCTCAGTTAATGTAGCACAGGTCAAGAGAAATAAGAGGGAAAAATATTTTAAGAAGAATCATCGTATGAGGGGAAATCTCCAAGTTTTTATTTTTCAGCAACAGTATGAATGGTGGCACCATAAAATTAAGTAATATGGCCAAAGCAATATAATTTTGAGAGGGAGAAAGACAAATTATGTCATTTAGCATATTATTGAGTTTGAGAAGCCTTTGGATGATCCAAATTGATATGCTTAGTAGACAAAAGAAAGATGAGTCTGAACTTTAGGATATATGTAGGATAGAAATTTGATATTGAATTTGACTGTGGAGAGAAAATTCGAGGGACACGAAAATAAGACTGAGGATAGAAAATGGGGAATACTAGCATTTAAAGCAGGATTTTGTAGAAAATCTCCCCCAAATCTAAGAAGGTTTGGTCTAAGAGGTAGAAAATAAATGAATGTAATGTCTCAGAAAAGAGATCATTTAAAAAATGATGAAATAATCTGTAATGTTGAATATCAAAGAGAAGTAAAGAAAATGTATACTCCCAAAATAGAAGATGCTAAAGGCCTGAGATAGATATCAAGGTTTATTTTATATCATTAAGAGAGAGAAAAAAAAAGAAACTGTATTTCTGAAAAATATTTCAATTAGCAATTAAATGAGAAGAAGTTTTCTGTTAACTTCACTTACTCATTTTCCTCTATTACGTGGACCAAACAAATAAGGGAAGTAACTTTCGAGAATGATTCTTACTCTTAAAAATAGGACTCTAGTTTAACAGGTAAATACGTACCTAAAACAAACAAGAAGAGTATAAATAGTGTATAAATATGTAATGCCTTCTACAGTTCTAAGCTAGTTATGCCTATTCAGACTTTTGTTGACTCAACATTCAGGCCATTAGAAAAAATAATTTATTGAATGAGATTACCTGAGTATTAAAAACTACTATAGCATGCAATTCCAGTATGAAAAAGTCCATGTTAGAGATTAATCTTCAACAAATTTATGACTTACCCCAGCACAGAAACTTAAGATCAAGTGTTATTCAAGGGCAACGTCTAACAAGTGCAGACTTTAGTTTCACGTTTATATTCAAAACCAGTGACTATGATAAGTGCCAAATTTGTATAAGAATTGGATACTTTACTCCATTTTAGAGTATGCCTTCAAGAAGAAGGCTTATTATTTTGAAGCATACTCTTTTTGATCAAAAATCTCTCCAAGTAGAGCTTGGAGTAGATTCATCTAAGAGAATCTTGTTTTAGTTTTGAATGAAATTTGCTGCTGTTGTTTACCTTTAGTGATAAGTCACATAGGTAAAGTCTGCTGTGTTGTGTGTACATACAAACATTATTTTATATATTTATCAGTGTTTTTTAGAAAGAATATAAAGCAAATAAGAAAATAATTTTTGTTGGTCTTGGTAAATGTAGTCATACGAGAAAGGTTAGAAACTCATTAACGAAAATGTAACTTTTTCTAATCATTCCTCCAGCACTGGAAAAAATCTCTTAAGATTTTAAAGAAACAGATATGAGAACATAAAAAATATATACATAGAAAACAAACCTAAAGTATGCTTTTGGTAATCCACCTTTTGCCAAAATTAACTTTTTAATGAAATTCAGTATTACTCTTTCATTGTGATATTCAGTGAACACAATGGTACTGAGTGGATACTTTTGCACAACCTGGGTGTTAGTATGTAATTACAACTTGCCTGAAGATAAGCCTTTTAGTAAAGAGAAGATGCAGGCCTCTCAGGAGGTCTTTTGTTCTCTTCTCTGTTAGAAGGCTTCTGAAATGTTATTTGTGCCTGATTCTTAGGTCAAGAGTATAATTTTCTGAAGATGGAGCCTGGAGAAGTGAACTCACTGGGAGAAAGATATGATTTTGACAGTATCATGCACTATGCCAGGAACACCTTCTCAAGGTTGGAGTCTCAGGTTATACCTTTTGACTTTTAATTACTTTCCTCCATGTGGGTCCTCACAAAACTATGTCTAACATTAGAACTAGAAGCATTTTCAAATATTGCTGCCATAGAAGTACAAAAATACTTCATCAGCATTTATAGTCTACACCAGGCATTTGAGGTTTTAAAAACATACTTTCATATTTCCCATGAAATACATAAATTCAAAGTAAAAATTTAAACAATAGAAATATTTAAATTCTTTCATATTACTAAATAAAAAAAATTATCTAAAATGATGATCGAACAATTCAGCACATTCTATTGGCAAATCATTATTTAATGAAAATTAGGCATTCACAAGTCAAGTAGGGTACTTGGTCATTGAGTTGAAATGTCATATTTTCTATGTGTCTTGTGTTTTCCACTGTGTACTTTCTACAGCTCAAGTACTAGTTATACTCAAAAATTGCTATAGTTATTTAATTCTCAAAGAACATGTTAGGAAGATATTTTACTGTATATAATCTAGAAATTTATCATTTCTTGACCTTAAAATTATTTTATTAATGATTGAATGCTAATTTTAAAGAATGTAATAAATTTGGGTTTCGATTACTTTATTCTAACAATGATATCATCAAGGAAGCAGTTCCCAGGTAAGGAATTTGGAACTGATAAACTATTGAAATCATCCCTCTTTCTCATTTTATGCCCATTTTATACTCATTCTATTCAACTCATTCTTTTGGCACATATTTGTCTATTTCACAATTCATCAACATCTGTTTCTAAATGTAGGGTCAAGAAGAAGATAAAAAATTATACTTGATAAACATAAAGAAGAATGGGTAAATGAATTACTTGTACTTGGATACATTTTTAAATTATGCTTTTTTGAAAAGACCAAATTTTGTTATTAAAAACTAAATGTTAATTTTTTTTAAATTATTTTTTCTGAGTTATTTATACACATATATACATATACATATATATATTTAAATGTAATAAGTATCTAAATACTTATTGTATCTGGAATTGAATTTAGGTTTTGATAGAAATACTGCCATAAAATTGGCCTAAACATTATTCTTAAAGAGTTATAAAAACTTATTTTTAGATCAGTGTTTAGGATTTAATTTTTTATAGAAACATGTAACAAAGGGGGATTTGGATCCTGGTTCAGCAATCTTCCTCTTGTATGCTGCTGAGGTATGTTATTTAGAATTAAACTGTGTTTTGATTCTTTGGAACACAGGAAGTACAGGAAAGTGGAGAAAATAGTTTATTCTTTTTATCCTTGATAGCTGATGAATCCGTACCAAAGTTTAAAATATGTATTTCTTCTCATTCTGTAGTTATTTTACATGTTTAAATTGCTTTTTTTCTCATAAACTATCTGCTGTTACTGCCTGCAGTCCATTGCCCAACTCCCTTGCCACCTTGGTGTTGCATGCCAACCAGCCTTGATCTATTATTTGTCTAATTGTTTTAAGATTATTCTATTCAGTTTTCCTAATAAACTAGTATTTTTATAGTGAAAGTAACCATATATACCTGTCAGAAGAATTGATCCAATTAACATTATTTTATTGGGTTTTTTCATTATTTTATTGCTTTATTGCATTATTTTATTGATTTTTAAGAGGATGTTTACTAACTCATACATATATTTAAACCACTGAATTTCAGGAGAAAATATTTGGCACACTTCTCAACACTTCTCAGTCACCACCTCCAAAGTATTTGAAGTTTCTCTCTCTTTCTCTGCTGGTAAAAAACACACAGCATAAAATTTACCATCTTAACCATTTTTACATGTACAGCTCAGCAGTGTTTAGTATATTCACAGGGTTGTAAAACAGAAGTCTAGAACTTTTTCATCTTGCAAAGCTGAAACCCTATGCCCATTAAACAACTGCTCATCCTCTCCGCCCTGCAGTGCCTGGTAAACATTATTCCACTTTCTGTTTCTATGAATTTGGCTACTTTAGACACCTAATTAAGTGGAATCATATGGTATTTGTTTTTCTTTTACTGTCTTATTTTCTCTTATTTCACTTCACACAATGTCCTCAAGGTTCATTCATATAGTATAGCATGTGACAGGCTTTTTTTTTTTTCTTTTTAAGACCCAATAATATTTTATTGTATATAGATATCATAATTTTTATCTTTCAAAATTTTTTAGCTATTTGAAGTCCTGTGAGATTCCATATTTATTTTAGGAGTATTGTTTTTCTATTTCTGCAATCTATCCCATTGGGGTTGTGTTGAATCTGTAGATCATTTTGAGTATTATGGAGTTCTTAAATTAAGTCATCTAGTTCATAAAAATGGATTGTCTTCTATTTATTTGTGTTTTCTTTAATTTCTTTCAGCAGTGTGTTATAACTTTTAGCATACAAGTCTTTTCACATCCTTTGTTTGGTTGATTTTGAATTTTTAAAGTGTGATGAATTTGTTCATTAGGTCTGACAGGCCTTTTGGTAGAATCTTTAGGGTTTTCTGCATGTAAAATCTTGCAAACAGATAATTTTACTTATTTCTTTCCAATTTGGATGCCTTTTACTTCTTTTTATTTCCTAATTGGTCTGGCTAGGACTTTCAATACTGTGTTGAATAGAAGTGATAAGAGCAAGCAGTTTTGCCTTACTCTTGATAGTAGATGAAAAGTTTTCAGTTTTTCACCATTAAATATGATGTTAGCTGTAGGCTTTTCACATACGATCTTTATTATGTTGAGTTAGTTCTCATCTATTCCTAGTTTGTTGAGAACTTTCATTATGAAAGGGTGTCATATTTTATCAAACGCTTTTTCTGCATCAATTAGATGAACACGTGGTTTTGTTCTTCATTCTGTTAATGTAAATATTTGAAATTTTACAGTTTCTTCTATTCTAGACCTATAGATTCTATAAAAGTTCTAGTTGTTTTTATAAATATAGCTCATCAACAGATTTAGGGACTTGTGGGAATAGGGCTAGAAATATAGGTCCTTTATATGCACACATGATGTGTAATGTAGTTGCTTGATAACTGGGACTACCCATTTTTCATTAGTAAAAGAATTGTAAAATTTTATACTTTCTTAAAAAACATAGCTCACTCTCCTAATGTAGAACAAATGAAGATTAGTAATTGAAGCTTTCTGTGACATGTCTCTGGCTTATTGATAGTGCTTTACTGAGGGTGTTCAGGAAGAGTCTGCTTTGCTTAATGGCCTGGATGTCAAGGGAGAGAATAGTTAACTTCCTGACCACAGAAAGAACAAAAGAATGGGTGACTGACCCCCTTCTGAATGAAAGGCAGGTTACCTTGGTAGACAGAATGAGTCGCAATTAATTATTCTATTGTCTGATTTTGAATATGTACATGTTAAGATGTCCTTGACCTTTTAAAATTGAATCTTTTGAAAACTGGAAAAAAAGCTTTTCAAAGACTACAAATCTGTTTTAAGAAATAGAAAATAATGAATATTTTATTAGTACTAAATACTATAGAAATTGTAACACTTCATCAGTTTAGATTTACTTAATAATCTGTTAATTCATGCAGCATAGATGAGGAGTGGCGGTTGTCATTGTCACCCTTTGGCTCAACTTCCCTTTCAATTGCACTGGCTTAGCCTTAGTTGCATCTTATTAAGCTCTCACTTTTGATGGTCAGTTCTCCTAAGTCATTAGTTCCCTCTCCTTACATTCTCAGCTGGTACACATATGGAGTTTGTAGATAGGTAGATTTTGCTTCAAAGAGTTCCATTCTCCATTTGAGTTACCTGGTTTTATATAAAGATTATTTTCTTTACCAAGAAGCTAGGGAGGTTAGTCACAAATGACTCATAGATCCTGTCATTCTTATGTTTATCATCTTCCAGATATTAACAGGTTTCCTCAGGATAAAAGGTAAATTCTCTGACACTCAGATGCTTTAGGGGTCCTCCCATTTCTGGGCTATTGTATTTCTTGTTGTTTCTCTCTGAGACTCTCTGCTCTCAGTTACCTATGTTGCCCTAACCTTCACTTTCTTCATATTTGGCTGAAATGTCAACTTCCAAGTGAGTTTTTCTTTGATCACTCTATTTAAAAGTCCATCACTGGAAAATCAATATCTATCTTCTTTATTTTTCTTCATAGTACCTGTCACTAACTCAGTTATCATTCTTCTGTTTAATGTCTTTCTCTCTCCATCAGAATTTGAGAATCACAAGAGAAAGAATTTTTGTGTCTTTTGTTTACTGCTATAAATCTAGACCTATAAACAATGTTTAGAAAATGTTTCTTAAAGGAAGGAATTATTAGAGTCAAAAATATTGTTCTTCTAATTTATAATTTAAATACAACTTATTTATTTAAAACTTTTGGAAAAGAGTGTCCCATCATTTATCTCAATTTAAAATATTTTTTTTACAATTGTATTTTTTAATTTAAAATACTTTTATAGCAAGCTTCTCTTTTTTTGAAAATCCTCATAAGCACCCTTCATCCTTGTCACTACTTGGAATAGCCTCCCAGTCCATTTAACTTTTAAGAATAGTATTTCCTTTAAAGCTATAGACATTGATACTTATTGCAAAATTAGACTGTATACTATATTTAGAATTTTTAGTAATGCATATTAAGAAAAACATGAGTTTCTATTACAACTTGGGTATAAAACAACTCGATATCTATACCTTAACATTATTAGAGTGTTGCTTAGGAGTTTTTTTGCTTATTAATTTTACTCTATATATATGAAAATTTTATATTATATGTGCATGTATCACAAAACTAATTTGTTTTAAAGTGTCTTATTAAAATCTGATACTCTTGTTTTTTCTTGTTCTTTTAACATATACTGTAATACTTGGAAGAAGTAGTCTTAGAATTAATAGTTTAACTAAAAAAATTAACATACATACACATATGTGTATATTTCATTGGAATTTTATAATTTTAATAACCTCAAAAATGTTTACTGTAGACTGTCTTAAAGAAAATACTTCTCTATAAGGGAGAACTGTTCAACAGCTTGGATATCTAAGTGGCTCTTAGATCTGCTTGAGAGACCAAAGCAAAGGGGTACTTGGTGGGGACTGTGTAGAATTCCAGATTTTTAAAATCATAGTATAAATTTCTAAGGAAAAAGTGAATATCATCACTGACAATGCTAGGCATAGATATTTAACACACAATTTTTTTTTTTTTACTTTGATGAAAGTCTGGCACACTTTTTAAAACTCAACACTGATATATTTTCCCCTTTGATTGACTCTAGTTTGAAAAAAATAACCTTATACTTGTAAGGAATATATTTGGCTTAATTTGGTGACTTATGTGTGTCATATTTCTAATTTTTTTCAGGGGGATGTTTCTGGATACTATACTTCCCTCTCGTGACGATAATGGCATACGTCCAGCAATTGGTCAGAGAACTCGTTTAAGCAAAGGAGATATTGCACAGGCAAGAAAGCTGTATAGATGTCCAGGTATTGCACCATACAAAAACACAGAAGTGTAACTGTGCCAGAGTGTGCTCTTCCAGATGAATAAGCCACGGTTTACTCAGCTGTTTACTTGTCTCTCTCCATGCTGGCAAGTGACGTATTCAGTTCAAAGTCAGTAATCATAAAATGAAATAAGAGAGAACTCTGCAACACCCACTGATATAATTAAAAACAAATTGCTAGAAATCAAATTTTAAGCACAAGGCTAGTATGTTTTATTTCTTTTAATTTAATGAGCAAAAGAGCAGAAAACATGGTAGTTTGATAGTTGTTATTAAACAGTTGCATGATTTCATAGTCAAATGTTAAACGTGGCCAACATAAAAATAGAGTATGAATGATCTTTTTTTCATAAGTATCATTATTAATGGTGTACAAATTAAAGTTTTATTATTGGAATGTATAGCTTGGTTATAAAAAATCCATTCTAACCATGTTATAGTGAGCTAGTGTATGTTTTGCTACTGGATAAAGTTGTGAAAAAGAGGTTAATGGAACATCTTAATAATAAATTTCAAAGGGAATATCAGTGTCCTATTGGTCCCAGAATAAAAAGTCAGCTTCCAAATTGGAAATGGTGCATACATCATGTCCTGCACACTCAAAATTCATTGAAACATCTTTTATCAAAGAACCATGTTGAACTTTAACACAACTTTTCCCAAACGTTTTGTTCATGAATGTATGTAAAATACACATGCATGTGTGGTATTAATTTTTTTTAATTTAAATTTTCACAGAAAAGATAAATTTATAAGTAAATGGCACCACAGCGACAAAAGACATGAGTGATCCTTGGCTAATTTCTGGCAGTAATGGATGAACTATGCTTTTTAAATTTCAAAGTAGAAAATTTTGAGAAAGATTATGTGATTAATAGCAATTAAATAAATGAACAGTTCCCATACCAACCCATTTTGATTCTCTCTCTGAATATGTATGTATGCACATTAGATTTAAAAAGATACTAGAGATGGATTTACACACTGAAAGTCAGTCAAATGGAATAAAAAAATAATCTCATTTATGACACTGTAATTTAATTTTCAATTGATGGCTCTTGAAGCTTTTAGTTATTAACAGGAACATAGTAAGTATAGTTTTCATTTGAGATTTTAATTATGTAAATAGATAAATGGGCTATTTTCTTACTTGAAATATAATATGTGCATTGCTTTGTTTAATATGATAAAACCACATTCAAGAAGGCACCATCATTAATGAGAAAGATATCTTATGTTTCCAAAGCAGTACAAAAAGCAAGTCTTTGTATTGCAGCTTATAAATTGCATGACAATTTATAAGGGAGAGCTGAAACATATGTTTATATTTTAAAAATAACGAAATGTTAACTTTTAGTTCCCAAAAATCTTTGAGAATAACTTTTTCCTCTCTTGGACTTCTTAATGTTCACCAATCAACTCCCACTCTTTCTATCTCTTCTTTCCCTCTCTCTGTCCCTTTTAGTCACTATACCCACACCTCTGCCACCCCCTCTCCCTTCCTCCCTTTCTTGCTCCCTCCCTCTGCCCTAAGCTGTTTGCTCTGAGCCCTCCATGTGGTTATGTATGTAAGTTTCTCCATTCTTTCCCAATGGGTAGCACTAATGATGTGGGTGTAAATATACTTGCCATAGGCAAAATCAAGTTCAGCTACACCTATGCGGTAGTTTTAACAGTAACTCCAAGTACATCAATAAAATAGTGGTAAAGATCCATAACTATATGTAGAAGTCTGAATAGGAGGACTGATCTGCGAATCATCTACGAAGAAAGTAAGAGTTTATGAAGGGAGATCTGGTTGTGTCTTGTTTTTTATACTGAGAAGAAGGGTTATAAACTGCATATTTCTTTGGAGTTTGTCTTACGTTTTGTTAGAAAATGCTGGTGAGTAGAACCAGTCAAAGGTATTTGGCTATTTTTTACTTCAACTTTTTACTCTGTATCAGTTTATGTTAAAGTTATATTATTTCTGCATTTTATAGAGCTATTCCTTAGAGTATAATCTTGAAAGGAATACCAGCCGGGTTTATACTTAGATATCCAAGGTTGTGGCTTTTATGGTCTGTGATAAGTGGGGCTCTGAGTCCAAGAGGGCAAGTTTCTAATAAGCAGGTCACAATAGGCAGGCTGCAAATACTGTCTCTTTTCCTTTAGTAACATAAAAAAATGTGTTTTTATCTATGAGAAGAGGAACGGCATTACAAATACATGTATTTTTAATTTTCTTAAAACAATATAAACTGTCGATTTTATGGGACTTTCAAGCTCATAAATAACTTGTAATCCATTATTATATTTATCTATTTATATATGCTAAAAATATAAATTTGGCTTATATGTGAAACCTCAATTACTTATTATGTGGTCCATGCATACTCATCATGAAAAAGCTTCATACAGGAAGAAAGGTGTGTTACTAAGGTGAAGAAATGAGGAAATTTCTTTTAGTTTAGAATTGTTTTAATTGCCATTTCTTGCTCTTACTTTAGAAGCAGGCAAGAAAAATCTCCTTGTACATTGCTATGTAAATAAAGACTATGATCTTTACAGCCCTGGCACTCTATTGATGGACGACAGTCATCCATTGTCAGACTACATAGGTCCAGAAAGGAAAGAGGAGGGGAACAGAGAGCTGCTCAGCACTGGAACTGAATAAGTTTCTGGACACACCTGCCCTAAAGGCAATCTTGTGTCCTTTTGACAGCTTCTAAGCCTTTCTAGAGTTAAGGCTTCTTAATGGACAGTAGCTAATGCTACTTGCCTGTCACAATAATCTCTTGCAGCCTACATACTTTCAGGACAAAAGGTGTTCACATGGGAGGTAAAATGGCGCATTGTTACAACCCTTTATCTCCTCTTTATCCCAATAATTTGCAGTTTACTTGTGAATGAGAACCTCCCTAGGGTGTATGAGTTGCAGTGTGTCTTCTCTTCATAAGTGACTAATTTGTTCTCTTGTTCTCTCTGCTTTTAGAGGGGCCCTCTTTTCCTTGTGACTTTCATTTTCTAAATGTATTCTCCTCTACTTTGATCTAATCTGAGGATTACTGTCCCTTTTTATTTCTAAACTGCTTAATTTAACTCCTAATAATCTCTGGTTTTTATTTGCATTTTCTCTTCATTTAGTTCTGTATCCTAATGACTTTATTGCTTCTAGCTACTTAGTACTTATACCAACTAGAACTCTAATATTCTCTTAGTCTTTCTTAATTAAACATGTCAAGCAACAGTAAAATTAGGAGAAATATAAAATAAATTGATATTGTAAAATAAAGAGGCTTCTGAGAATTAGAATCATCCTTTCATGTAAGTGTTGATTTTCTGTCTAAGTTTAAGTTCTGTCTAAGTAAAGTCTAAGTTTGTTCTTTTATATGTGCATATCTAGTTTTTCCAACACCATCTGTCGAAGAGACTATTCTTTCCTCATTATGTAGTTGTGGCACCCTGGTTGAATATTATCTTACTATATATGTGTGGGTTTATTTTTGGCTCTTTATTATCCATTGGTTTATATGTCAATATCATACTGTTTTGGTTACTGTAGATTTGTAATATATTTTGAAGTCAAGATGTATGAGGCTTCTAGCTTTGTTTTTTTCAAGATTGTTTTGGCTATTCCAAGTTTGCAGTTCTATATGAACTTTAGGACTTTACCCCCCCCCCCCCATTTCTGTAAAAATGCCATTGGGATTTTGATAGGGATTGCATTAAATGTGTAGATTGTATTGGCTACTTTGGGAATTTTAGCAATATTAAGTTTTCTAATCCATGAACACAGGATGTCTTTCTTGTTTTGTGTATTCCCTAGTTTTTTTTTTTTCAGCAATGTTTTGTAGTTTTCAAACTACAGTCTGTAAGTATTTTGCTTCATTGGGTTAGTTATTCCTAGACATTTAATTCTTTTTGGTGCTGTAATAAATAGAATTGTTTTCTTTATTACCTTTTCAGATTATTTACCATTAGTGTATGGAAATACAACTGATTTTTGTATGTTGATTTTGTACCCTGCAATTCCGCTGACTTTATTAGTTCTAACAGTTTTCTGCATGTGTGTGTATGTGTAATCTTTATGGTTTTATACATATAAGATCATGTCATCTGCCTAAAAAGATATAAGTTTAACCTTTGAATTGTGTTTGGAGTAATTTTTATTAGGATAGTGATGATAATAATTTTCCTTTGTACATTTTTATGCCTTTTTTTTTCCGAATATGACTTCATTTTGTAATTCAAAGGTACTTTTTAACAATTTAGACACAGTCTTTCTACCTTTGGAAGAGGTATCTAAGTGTTAAAAAGAAGACTTAGGACATCATAATATTTGACCCCTACAAAGTAACTTTATAAAGTTTATATCAATAAGACAGCCACTTTACAGAAGAGAAAGCTGAGGTCAAAGCTTTTGAGATTTACTTGTATGACATAATTAATAACAAGTACCTGACTGTTTTCTCATCAACATACATTGCTGAGTAAATGGACAGACTACACATTTTAATTTAGTAGTGCCACACTTTCTTTGCTAATTTTTCTTTAATTTTTTAAATAATAAAGTTTTATTTTATATTGGAGCATTAAACAATGCTTAGAAAAGTTGATGAAAATCTTCTGTAGTAGGAATCAGGTAGCCTAGGACAACCACACTTACTGAGGAAAATAGACAAATGATTACAACTTGACTATAGCTGTTTGTATTTCTTACATTATAAGTAGGTGTATATAATAGATTTATTAAATTTTTTAATTATGTGCTATATTCTTTTTTCATTTTAGAGAGTCTTTTTTATCAGGGCATTATTGTTTTTTTTGCATTTGTAGATTCAATATATTTAATTGTTTTAATTCCACTTTATAAAATACAGTACCAGTATTCCATATGGCTTAGTGGAGTTTTCAATCATTACAGAATTTATTTTTAAACTGCCTTGAATTATAGTTCTTTTTATTGAAACTCACTCAAGTGCAAAATGACATCTAGCATTTAAACTGATTTTAGTTAGAAGAAGCACATTGTCTGCATTACTAAATCTTAATTTTTAAAATTTTTCTAAGGGTTCTTTTAATGTTATATTTATCAAGTGCTCTTAGATGATTCATGAAAAGTGCTGAATTATGTATTTTTGACCTTGAACGTTTTCACTTTGTTTTAAAGTTGTTTTTTATCTGCCTCTATTTAGTCTTAAGATATTAAAAACATAATATCTATGTTTTTAAATAAACACATATATTATATCAGACTGCTTTTATAGTTCTATTTTGTGTTTTCAAAGTCATCATCTTTCTTTCATTATTTAACTCAAGTTATACAGAACTCTTTATGATTTATTGAGGATTTGATGAGACAAGAGTTCACCTGCTGGTAGCTATGGCTTATTAATATGGTAATATCTCAGGTTTTATTTCACTCTCTTTCAGAGGGAAGGAACTGTTCTTTCAAATTGTTGAGTAAAAGGTTTAAAGATAACTGGCTGCAGTGAAGGGGAGATTCTTGAATTAAGAATACTTAAAGTATTCTAGGTTTATGTGGCTCATACCATGTCTTGCAAATTCAGCAGGAATTGTTCTGACCACTAATCTTGGCTGAACCAATGAGCTAATTACATTCTGCCTCTGCCTTTGTTGAAATGGCATTAGAGATATCAATCACACAGATCTTAGGGCTATGAAGCTGATAAGTTGCTATTTCAGATGACTGGTAATTACCTCCCAAAAAATTAGATAGACTTAGTAAGAGAAAAATATAATTGCTTTTTCAGCAATTTCTGCTTATGATCAGCAGAAAAGAGAGAGTAAGTAAATGTCTACATCCTGTTGGAAAATTCGAGTCTTCCATAATGTTTTTATCTTTCAATTTTGGGTGCTTATTTTGAGAAAAATTTTCATTGTGTATGACATTTTGCTACTACTCTTATTGATTATTTCTTATTATTCAAGATTTTTTCCAACCTTCATATGGAATTCACTATTGAACTCAGCCTCAATTTACATCAAATATGTTAATGTAATGTTTCACGTGATCCCAGAACCACATCAACTATTTATCTACTGGCCCAAATTGAAATATGGGTCACTTACAGGTTGGCTACTGGCCCCTTTGGAAATGAATGGCAAAGGTTTCCGTGAGGAAGAACTTTATGCATGCCACATTATTTATCTCATAATTTTGTTATAGGGTTTTACTTACCTAGTGATTCCATTAAGTATACTGAAATTCTGGTAAGAGAGGCATAGAAAGAAATTACTTAGAAAGGAAAAGTCTTTTATAAAACACAATTATATATTCTTGTCTAATACCAGAAGACTCAAAGTTTTAATTATGATCACACAGCTTTCACAAAAATTAAAGAATGGTCTTATTTGTTTTAGGAAACATAGATGTCATCTTTTTTTTAAAATCAAATATATGATTTTTTTTTCAGCATGTGGAGAAACCCTACAAGAATCCAATGGCAACCTTTCCTCTCCAGGATTTCCAAATGGCTACCCTTCTTATACACACTGCATTTGGAGAGTTTCTGTGACTCCAGGGGAGAAGGTAATTTATAACATCAATAGTTCTCTTTCAGTCTCATATAAACATAAAGGTTCATCTTTCAAATATAATTTGCTTTATTTTTTATTCTTGTTAGGTTCATCAAATAAGAGACTAAATAGCACAGGAAATTTATCATGGAAATCGCTCAAACTCTAGGAATTTTTTGAAAGATGTAATTTTTTAAAAAAAATGGTAAATGCTCTAAAGAGTTAAAATAATACAAATTATGTTCTTAGACACAATAAAATTAAGTTAAAAATCAGTATCAGAAAGATAACATCACACACATTTAAATAAGAAATATATATCAAATATCCAATTCAGCCAAGAAGAAATTATAACAAAAATGTGAAATTATTTTCAATTGTAATTTAATAGAAATACTGACTATCAAGCCTATAATGCAACTAGAGTAGTATTTAGAAGGAAATGCACAGACTCAAATGCTTACATTAGACTAATTAATTAGACTAATGAGGTAGACAGCCATATATAGAGACTAGAAAAATAAGCAGTTAAATAAATGAAAAGGTACATAAAGAAGGAAGTAACAAATAAAAGAAAATTAATAACAAAAAAATAACATGGTACAAAGTATGAACAAAGTTGGTACTTTGAAACAACTTAGAAAAATAGGTAAATGGATGGAAGGGATTATGAAGTACAAAGAATAACAAAGAAAGCACAGTTATATAATATTAGAATAAAAAGATTCTTATAATTATGGATGCTTTAGATATCAAAATAAGACTAAAATAATATTTTAACATTACATCAATAGCTTTAAAAATGTAGATAAAATAGGCAAATTACTATAAAATACTACTTAATAAATTCTTACTCAAGAAGAAATAAAAAGTTTGAATAGTCCTATAACCACTAAAGAAGATTAATTATTATTTAATTAAATAATTATTAGTCAGATTTTTTTCAACAATAAAAATTCACACACCAATGCTTAATCAGTGAGTACTACCTAACAACAAAATAAGAAATAAGTATAATCCTATACAAACTCTTCCAGGGAATAAAAAGGAAGATACACTCTTTTATATATATGGCTAGCAAAACACTGATAGCCATCCTGACAAGAACAGTATAATAAATAAAAATTTTAACCAAAATTCACACTTGAATTTGGATGTAAAATTCCTCCCAAATTACCAATCAAATGCAGATATACATGTATGTATATGTATGTGTGTATGTATATATATGCTATATTATTTATACATGTTCCAAATGCAGATATATATACATGTGTATGTATATACATGTATTATATATTATTTATATGTTTGTATATATGTATCAATTTATATGTATGTGCATATGTATACAAACACCATTAGATGAGTATCTCAATCAAATAAAAAAAATCTATTAATGATTTAGCAACAACAAACCTGAGCAAACTAGAAATAGAATACTTTTTTTAATCTTATAAAGAGAATTAACAAAGACTATTCCAAATACCATTATTTTTGAGAAATTTCTAAAGGTATTTCCTTTGAGATGAGTATGTCCACACCACTTTTTCAACAATCTAGTGAAAGTCACAGCACATTAAGGCAAGAAAACAAAATTAAACATATAAGGATTAAAAAGGAAGACATGAGATTTCTCTTTTAGTTTGGTTATAGAATTTAAAATTATTAAAAAATGAAATTAATGAGTCTGTTAATTTTCTGGATTCTGTCTAGAATGCTAACCTTTCAAGTCTTTCCAGACTAACATTGTATTGATATTAATCTTTATTTTCTACCATTTATTAAAAAATTTTATCATTTGCCTATGACTAATGCATCTGTAATGACTCAGATATACTTTGGGTTTTGGTGAGAATGCAATTGCAGTTAAAGTTAGATGTTCCTGATAATTGAATGTTAAGAAAAATCATGGGTATGGAGCTATGCAGGATGTCACAATGCTCACGATGAAAAGAGAATGAAACACTTGTGTTATAACAAATAGATTTTGCAAATAAAAAATTTATATTTTATGTAGATTTTACAAGTGATTTAGAATAGATTTAACAAATGACTTGAAATACATGAATGCATACATAATTCTTTATATAGTTATTTTTAATTTAAGACATATGTCTGTTGTAATATAGTTATAAGTGTTCAATTTCTGTTTAGATTCTTTGAGTAAGCCCCTAGAAAACATTATGAAAATCATTCTAAAAAAATGCTGAAGAGTAAAATATAAAAGATATAAAACTTCAGAACAAATTTAAAACTACACATGATTTTTGAAAAGAAAATGTAGAATATAAAAGTTATGGAACAAGGCTAATCAAATTAAATCGGCTCATAAGAGCAAGATAATATCTGAAAAAAATTGTTCCTCCTTGCCAATTGCAGTACTCATATCATTAGCAGTCATAGTTAATTCAATTTTTTGTATGATTAGCAATAAAACAGTATTTTCCAAAATGATGCAAATAGAAAAAAATCAACAAAACTATGATCTTTCCTATTATGTTTCTTAATATTGCGTGTGATGAGTGAATAAACTGTATTGTTATAAGTGACCAAAGAACAATATTAACTTATCTTTTTATTCTTGTGTTTTTTGTTCTTTTTTTTTTTAATTTAATAGGGTGACATTAGTTAATATGCTTATATAAGTTTCAGGTGTACAATTCTGTACTACACCCTCTGTATATTACATTGTGTGCTCCTCACCTAAAGTTCAGTCTGCTTCTATTACCATACATTTGACCCCCTTTACCCTCCAACTTCCTTCCATTTCCCTTCCCCTTTGGGAATCACTGTACTGTTTGTGTCTGTGAGTTTCGTTTTTGGTTTATTTGTTGCTTTCTGTTTTATATCCCACATATTAGCGAAATATGGTTCTTGTCATTTTTCATCTGACTTATTTTGCTTAGCATGATACTCTCGAGATCTATTCAAGTTGTTGCAATATTTCACCTTTTCTTATGGCTGAGTAATATTCCATTTTACGTATGTACCACATCTTCTTTATCCAGTTATCCACTGAAGGACACAGTTTGTTTTCATGCCTTGTTCACTGTGAATAATGCTACAACGAACATAGGAGTACATATATCTTTATGAATAAAAGTTTTCAAATTTTGGGAGTAGATACTCAGAAGAAGGATTACTGGGTAATTGTATTCTTAACTTTTTGAAGAATTTCCATACTGTTTTCTATAATGGCTGAACCACTTTACATTCCCACCTTCAGTGCATGAGGGTTCTTTTTCCCCACATCCTCTCAAATATTTGTTATTTCTTGTCTTGTTGATAATAGTAATTCTAACTGGCATGATGTAGTACCATTCTTGTGCTTTTATTATTTTATTTCTTTAAATATTTTGTTTTATTCTGCTCTTCTTAGGTTGGAAGTTTAGCTTGTTAATTTCAAGTGCCTGTTCTTTTCCAATACAAACATTTATCTACAAATTTTCTGCTAAAAACTACTTTATCTGAATTTTACTGGCTTGACATATATTATTTTTGTTATTTTTCAATTCTAATTTTTTGTCTTTTATTATTTTTTCTCAACCTACATATTTTTCAATAACATACATTTTTCATATTTGTAAACATATGACAATCTTCCTTTTCTTATTTTTTTCTCCTTTTGTCAGTTTTTGGTGAGAGATCATAGTTTTTATGTCAATCCAAAATGGCATGAGTTTGGCAGTGTGACTCTGAAAGTGATCAATATTGTACAAATTAATCTTTGCTTCAAAATATATTTTGTGCAATGGTTGAATGCAAAGATCTCTATATTTATATTAGTCTTTTATTTATTTAAATACATTAAAATATAGCTAACATACAATATTGTATTAGTTTTAGCACATTAGTCTTTATAATTGTTTTTTATACATTCTCTATATTATTGTTTTTGACTCTTCCATCTCTGAAATAAAAGGTATGTTAATATTTATTACTATTTAGTAGATTTATTAATTGCTCTTTAAAATTTTAAAATATATTTTATGCTGTATTACGTCATATACGTATATGTGTATAACATTACATTTTCCAGATAAATCATTATATAGTGAATCTTTATCTGTTATCATTATATAGTGAATCTTTTTTATCGCTAGTCATGATTTAAGTTAAAATACTGTTTTTCTGATATTAAAAAATACACTTTTAAATTAATATTTTTGCCTATTATGTCTTTGTCTTGCTTTAGATATTCAATCATTATGTGATCTAGTGTTTTAGGTGTGCCTCTTTATACAGCAAACAGTCTAGTTTTATTATTTTTCCAATTTAATCCATGGAAATGGAAATTTTGCCTTTAACAAGAGTGCTATTTACAGTTACATTTATTGTGATTACCAATGCATTATTATCTCTTATTTGCATTCCATATGTTCTACTTTCTTTTTTTTATCTTCTGCCTTCATATGTATTAAATTATAGTTTTATTTTCCCTCATTTATTTTTTTTCTCTCTACTTGTTTGAAAGTTTTAAATACATATTCTATTATTTGGTATCTTTTTTCTACCAGCTTATTTTCTTAGAGGAGTCATATTTAATTAACATCTTAATCCCCTTTCAAAACCATAAAATGATCCTAAAAATTCTAATTCACATTATTTTATTTGATATATACATATATGAAAAATTGCTAAATTAATAAACATCACATTAGAAAATGACTAAGGAAACAAAATATTTATTGAAGTAGCAATACATTAGATATTTAATCAATATATGATATTTTTTACTCTCACTCTTCATCAAAGAAGTTCTCTTTGAACTAACAAAAATGTGTTGTATTTCACCTATCAAATTGACAAAGAAGGAACAGAATGATAATATCAAATGATAGTGAGGGTACACAGCTCCTGGAAGTAAAAATTGAAATGTCCTTTCTGAAGGACTTTGGTAATCTGTAACACATTTTGAAAAATGTGATTACTCTTTAGCACAAAATTTTTCTTAGAGCAATTATCTGAGTGTGTGCAAAGATAATAACTTCCAATAATGAAACATTAAAACAAAATAAAATTTGCAAATCAAAAGAAATTGATTGATTTTTTTAAGACTAAATATTCTATTATGAAAACATGCAGAATGGCAAATGTAAAAGAGAAAAGCTTATTTAATAATTTCTTTATCAAATTATATTTATTAAGAAGGAATAAAGCTTAGTAAATGTCATTAAATTTATCTCTTTGAAGATAATCACATTAGTTATTATCTAAAAATAATGGCTCCTTTGTTACAAATATTTATTTATTTGTCCCGACCCGCGGGACCTAGTTATTCGTGGGGGGGCGAGGAGGATCCAACCTGAAAAGAAAATGGGCGAGAAAAAGGAG
>PVKZ01002273.1:67423-244355 GCA_004027375.1 Macroglossus sobrinus
CAAGACAAAGTTCTGATCAAGCCTCGTTTATTGTAGGTAGGGGTAGAGTATATAAAGGGGAGGATTTGCATAATCACGGTTGCCTTGGATATCGAACCGCAGAACATTCCATTTCCTTATATGACCCCAAAATGCAGAAGGGTCCCGGGAGAGGAGGGGGCTGCAAGGTCAGATTAGTTTAAGCAAATGGCTCAAGGGGGCCCAGGGCAAGTCAGGGAGGGCATGTCAGGGCAACTGACTTTAGGCTGTCTATCCTATCAGATAGCACAGAGCGAGGCAGATTCTGTCCCAAGGCAAAGTTGCCTAGATCTCAGGTATGAGAGCCTTGATAAGAACGGCTCCGACATTTATCTATCTATCTATCTATCTATCTATCTATCTATCTATCTATTTATTTATTTATTTATTTTTGGGGGATAACAGATTATATATTTGCCTTGCCAAATTTTCTGTGATGAAGAGGAGAACATTTTTAGGGGCATTGCGGAGGAATTTTTTTAAAAGACTGTGTTTCCTGGCACAAGAGGATTATGTTTACAATATTTTGGGAAATTTAAAAATTATAAGCATGAAAAGATCTAATTTTTAAAATACGTATGTTAGAGATAGTATTGAGGAAGACTATATACCTAAATAATGTTTATTTCCCTCTTGTGGATTTATATATATACGTTTTATTTCTTCTTCCTTTTATTTTTTATAATAAGTATTCATTATGTTATGGAGAAAAAATATGGAAAAATAAGATGTGGCACAATAATGTGAATATACTTAATGCTACAGAACTATACACTTAAAATGGTTAAAATGGTAAATTTTATGTTATGTGTATTTTATTTTACCACAATAAAAAAAAAAATGAGATTGTCAATGCACGTGTATGTCTGCCTAGGATCGAGCCTGCCAAGATAGAGACAGATTCCTGTCCAATCTAAGGTCGTGCTTGATGCTGAGCAGTGCATGCTGGTAACAGTCCAGGATGTGCACCTGAGAATGCAGCTGTGTTGAGCTGGCAAAAGCATACGATATCGATTCTTCCATCTCTCAGAACTGATGGATCTTTTAACTGCTTATGTCTTGAATATGGTTAACACTTTTTCTTTTCCTATATAAGCTATTTAAAAGCTATTCATCTAACTACTTTCAATTTGCAAAAAGTTTCCTGTTAACCACTCATCTAACGATTTACACATATGGGGTCAATTTACAATATAATGTTTATATTGCAAAAGGTATTGCTTAAATTTAACAATGACTCTATAGATAAATCTTTGATTCCATTAAAATGTGTCTCCTAGTGTGAGAAAGAAATCTCTTCTATCAGGAGTCTTATACATATGTAGGAAAGGCAGGGCTAAGTAGGATATTAGGCAAGCTCTGAAAAATAATTGAAGAAAACAAGATACAACTTGTGCATTTGCAGAGATGAGAGAGCTCTGATCTTGTTGGAGCTATTGCAGTTAATTCAGTATGGAGAGCACTGACAGTGGAAAAGGAAGGAGGAGAACAATTTTACAGGCATTGTAGAGTATCATCTATAGAAGTTTGCAATTAATAGATAGGAGTAGAGTGGGGATTCAGGAAAGGGAGGTATAAAAAAATGTTTCTGTGAGAAGTTGTCAATGACAAATCAAAATTTTAAAATCCAGATGTTATCATATAGATCTAAGTAGAAAAATTATTTTTGTAGCATAATCCAGGTCCTGTTTTTCATCTGTCATGTAATAAATCCCTGATGGATTTAGGGATCTACCTAAATCTCTGTAAGGCAGAGATTTAAACCAAAGCACGTATTTTCTTGTTTATTGCTTTTTAGATTTTAAGGTAAGAATCTTTTACTTTGACATACTGGTTTTCCTGTGAAACTTTAAAATTAAGCTGATATTTTGGTTTTCCAGCATAGTTGGATTAAGTAAAATAGATTCATACGTGTATTTATTTCATAACTGTTTCAGCATTATATTGTGAGGGATACCTGAATATGGACCATGAAAATAGTAATATTCCTATTTTCAGATTACCTTAGTGTTTTTCTACACATTATCCATTTAAATCCTTCAGATTTAATTCTGCTGACATCAGCCTGATATGATATGATGATCTCTATTTTATGGTAAGAAGCTTCATTCAAACTCAGAAAGTTTAAGTAAACTGAGAAGCTAGAACTTTAACCCAAGTTTTCTGACTCCCAATCACAAACAGCTTCTAGTTGCAGAAAAAAAAAAATGCAAAATTTTCCCTTAGTATGATACAATTCAGAGCTGAAAAACTTTAATGATCCAGGAGTTGGCACATTTTTCTGGAAAGGATATACAGTAAATATTTTTAGCTTTACAGGCTATACAGTTTGTTTCAAATACTCAGTTCTATTATTGTTTCTCAAAAGCAGTCCTAGACAATATGTAAAGGAATGGTTCCAACAAAATTGGACTGACTACAGGCTGGATTTGGCCCATGGGGTATCGTTTACTGAGCCCCATTCTTCTTGCCCCTAGTACCTCCATGAAGAAAACTATAGTGTCCTGGGAGAGTTTATGAGGCTTATCCAAGCTTCTTCTGGCTGAAGCCCAGAAATCTATTTAATTTATTGCTTTTGATTCTGATATCTTCTAAAGAGCTATTTAATACTAATAGCCTACTTGACAGATCTGTAATGTCTTCTCCATCCTCAGCACCATAAGTTATAAATGCTATTCCAGTTGATCTTTCTGTGTTGCTTGTAGAATTAGTCTAGGTAGTCAGAAATGTCTTTGTTGTGCAGATGGAAAGTTCATTGATTATCTTTCTCTGGAGACTTGCAGACATCTGGTCCCTAGACTGTTTATCTGCCTTTCTTCAAGATCCTCAGTGCAGCATTGTAAAACAAAGTCGTTAATAAGCAGACGCTACTGCAATGATATCAGTTTAACTTTGCAGAATAACAACTAAGACTCCTAAATGATCACAGGAGATCTTAGAATTGTTCCTTATTCTTTGTATCATCCTCAATTTCATGTTTCAGGGGAGTTGTGGCAATCTTAAACTGATAAATGGTAATATTTATCATAAGAAATAAAACATTTATATATTAAGGAAGTTTTTATTTTGCCGTTCTTAGAAAAAAAAGATGCAGAATATTTACATAAAATAGTATAATATAAAACAACCAAGTATTTTCCAAGTGCTTATAATTTGTAATTAAAGCATGAATTCTGCTAGCAACCCTAGTCAAAGGCCAGCATCTTACTTCTGCATCAGAGCCCTAAGAATTGATTTTAGAAAATCTATCTTTATTACATTTTCTGCTTCTAAAGAACTCTGTGTTTTATATTAAAGTAGGCCAGTTTTGTTACTCCACAGTGCTTGGTGTTTAAAATAGAAGATTAAAAACAAGATAGGAAACTTTTCTGTTTAGAGTTATTGCCTTTCCAAATGTGTGTGTGTGTGTGTGTGTGTGTGTGTGTGTGTGTGTGTGCCTGTGTGTGTTCCAAATTTCCAGTATTAACTCTTTGTTAGCAATCCAAACACATTGTTTTAATTTTGAATAAAATATGACTATTACATACCTCTAATTTAGCTGATTTTTTTCTTATCCAGGAGGAAGTTGAAACTATTTATACACCATTAGAAAACTCCCTTTAAATCCAAAAGGGAAGCCACATACTGAGCCTTGAGGTCTACTCTGTGTTTGTATTGTAGTTGGGCCGTCTCTGCCATAATAAACTAATTCTTGTCTGATAATACAGAGTTGAAACCCTAGTGGTTCTATAGGGAGAATACAAATATGAATGAAACTTAATATCAGGCAGTGGTAGTATTCCCTATTTGTAGCAGACTTAAAGCAAATACAAAGTTAATTGGAAAAAAACAGAGTTTATTTCCCAATTATGTCCTAAGGATAACTCAATGTTGCATAGGTATTCAGAGGTGGAAGAGAAAAGATATCAGGATCTCCAGAAAAATAGTTTAGAAATTATGCATTTTGATAACCAAGTGTTGATGATTATTGAAAGAGAAAAAATGATAAGTCTTTTGTCTTCGGATATTTTGGAAATTTTTGTAAACATTTTTCAGAATACTTAGAATGATAAAATTGGGTGAAGAAGAATACAAAGGAAAAAGATAAACTATAAATAAGATAGACAGAAATAAAGGAACCATTTTATTAAAATCAAATTGTCATATTACTGTATTATCTTAAAAAAACAGTGTGCCTCGATTTTCACATCTTTGATAGATTTCATCTCTTTGTAATATAGAAAGTTTGTTTAAAGAAACTGATTTAAATGGTAATATGTGAATACCATTATAAGGTACAATTGGCTTCCATTATAGTTAGATAAATTCTTAGTTTCTTTCTCTGTAAAATGGTTATTTACATGTGCAATTTATAATCAACTTTGGTGTACAATTTTATCAATGATCATTATAGTGCTGAGATATAATATGCCATGAGAAATATTGTTATGCTGTATCTTTATTCTGGGAAGATGTAAGCTAATTTAGGATTGATTTGCCATAATTAGTACTCAGCTTTTTGTTAAATATTGTGCTGAAGAAAGTGGAGAAGTATATATTTTCTAACACAAAAATGATAGTACTTTCTAGAATATGGATTCGGGATTGATTGATATATTTTTTTTTATTCTTTTTTTTTTGGTCATTCCTTGAGGGTCCTCTTTCACCTAGATTTTTATGATCATCACAAAAATATTTTAAAATATTGTTAAAACTATAGTTTTATATTAGAAGCATAATACTTATAATTTTTTTTTTGCTAAAGTCTACTTTAATTTCCAGAATTAAAAAAACAGGTTTGCTATATACCTTAAACATGTTAGCTTTTTAAAACAATATTGAGTTAGAATTAGTTTTTGAATATAAAAAATACTTTCCAAATGTATTTTTTCATCAGATAGGCAAATTTTCCTTGTTAGTTTGGTTTGGTGTAATCAAGTAAAAGAAGTGTTAATTATTTGAAAAGTAAATCTTTTCATAGGATGGCTGGATGGATAAAAAAACAAAACCCTTACATATGATGCCTAAAAGAAACTGACTTCAGATCTAAAGACACACATAGACTGAAAGTAAAAGGATAGAAAAAAAATATTTAATGAAAACAGAAACAAACAAAAGTTTGAGTATAATATTTATACCATACAAAATAGACTTTAAGACAAAGGCTATAACTAGAGACAACGAAGAACTCAGTAATTCCACTTTTGGATATTTATCTGAAGAAACCCAAAACACTACTTTGAAAGGACATGTGCATACACATGTTCATTGTAATATTATTTATAATAGTCAAGTTATGGAGGCAACCTGTATGTCCATCAACAGATGAATGGATAAAGAAGAGGTGGTACACATATACAATAAAATATTGCTCAGCCACAAAAACAAAAATTAAATCTTGCCATCTGCAACAGTATGGATGATGGATCTAGAGGGTATTGTGCTGAGTGGAGTAAGTCAGAGATAGAAAGTGTCATATAATTTCACTTATATGTAGATGATGAACAAACAAATAAGAACAAGCTGATAGATACAAGGAGCATGTTGATGGTTGCAGGATGGAGAAGATGGGGGATAGGTGAAGAGGGAGGGGATTAAGAGAGACAAATTGATAGTTACAAAATAGTCACAGGGATATAGAGTATAAGATGGGGAATATAGTCAGTAGTATTGTAATAACGATGTATGATGTCAAATGGGTACTGTATTTATTGGAGTGATCACATTTTAAGTTATGTAAATGTCTAATAACTGTGTTGTAACCTGAAAGTAATATAATATTGTAGGTCAACTATAATTGAAATTTAAAAAAAATATTTAAAAAATAAAACAACGCTTGTCAGAGTAAGATATGGTAGGGTTTTATCTAAGGTAGTTTAGGTTTTTAGGTTGAGTGGATGAAGGAAGGCATTTATTTTGTAATTTTAATACCTCATTTTTACTTAAATTCAATATATCTTTATCTATAGAGTTTAAAAATTGAATGAAATTTCATGATGACTTTGTTATTAATTTTAACTTCCCTCAAAAAAGAAAAGTCTTTTTATAAAGCAGTAAGAAAATTCTCTTTTCAAGAGTGGTGCTTGAATTATCTTCACAAAAAGCAACATCATTTCAAAACAAAGCACAGAGTAAAGGGTCACGTGCAAGATCTAACTTGAAAGGTCTTTGAATATATATTCTTGGATCAAGAGAAGCATAATGACATCTGCCTTTGATTATAGTTACATGAACAAATTCAAATTCTAGAGCTGTACTTAAAACATTTCAACATACACAATGATAATATGTTCTTGGAATATGGCACATGGTGGTTATTCTTAACATAATTATATATGTCTGACTGGTTGTCTTTGAAATAAATTATTAAAAAGAAGACATTCATGGCAAAATCAAAATTTTTAATGGTTTAAATTGTTTCTCTTAGAGAATTCAAAATAAACTATTTGAATAAAGGTTTCTGTTTCATAATCAGTCGAATTAACTTTACAGAAGCTGGTTTAGTTGCTAAACTGTTTAGTTTGTACCTCTGTACTATTAAGCATTAATAAGAATGAGAAAATGAGGGATTTTTGATGTGTTTGTTAAGAAAATATTAGGATAATACTAATGTAGGAAAAAATAATTAGTATGCATCCGTTTTCACAGTTGTCCTGGCTTCCTAATCTCCAAGAATGAAATCCTGTACAGTTACAATCAATTTTACTTTGTGTTGTTTTGGTCCATTTTGCAGATTGTTTTAAATTTTACCACGATGGACTTATATAAAAGTAGTTTGTGTTGGTATGACTACATTGAAGTAAGAGATGGGTACTGGAGGAAATCGGCTCTCCTTGGTAAGAGATTATTTACCTTTTATGTGGCTGTGCATATAGTCTGCCAGTTAAAAGACAATCAACTCTTTTAAGAGTCATCTTAGAGTTAAAATTTCTGTGACCAACGTTTTAATTTTCATTATACTTTTTAAAACCACAGCAAAAATACAAACAGATACATAGATTGATTTAAATTAGCTGAAATTATGAGGTAGTACTCAGCTCTGAACATGATTTAGAATAGCTTTCACATGCATTATGTTTGTAGTGTTCACTCATCACAAACTATAGTTTTAATGAGAAAACCAGATAAATTGTGTATGTGTTGTTTCATTTGCTAAAGCAGTAGAATGTGAGCTGTTAAGTACGTGTTTGGTATATTAGCTTGTACAGTTTTGCTTCACAGAGAAGTTTTTGTTTTGTTTTGTTTGTTTTGTTTTGTTTTTGTGGCTGAAGTTGTAGTTTGTGTCTTAAGTTGTAGCTCAGATTTGGTGCTCATGAAAGCCTGCCCAACTTTTAACCACAGACCACACCATTAACTTGCATGAGGCACTTTACTGTTGCCCTCTGTTTTACTTAAAGGTGAGAGCTGTTGTATGTCCATGTCCATCCTATACCAATTTTTTTATTGCAACTTATTCTTTATTCTTAGAAGTAGCTTTGCTCAGTTGTGCTTATGTGTCATACAGATCTTTTTTCTTATCATCTAAAACCTGCTGAAAGGGCACTGTTATACTGAAAGTGACAGCAGCCTTAGCAAGTCCAAGAGACCTGTTGAAATCTTTAAAACTAAGGGAAAAAAATGAAAATTTGAACTAATTTTGTAAATCAGGATAAGGAAAACATTGTCTTGAATATTTAGTTTCTTAGCCTAGATAAAGCTATTTGTGAGATATGTGTGTTTGCTCCAAAGAAAACATTTCATTAAACTTGTATTGAAGAATTGACTCTAAAGTTAAAATTTTGGAGAACATTTTTTTTAGAGCCCCACCAGTGTTACATGCTCTGGTTTATGAGGGTCCTCCAGACTGCTTTAGTCTAACCAGAGTTTTTAATGGACAGCTTTCTCAATTTCCTCTAAAACCTTTCTGCTTAAAAGTGTAACCATCAGACTGGCAGCATCAGATTCACTTGGAAGGTTGTTTAAAATGTAGAATTTCAGAATTCCCTTATGAATTAGAGACTGTATTTTAACAGACTCCCTGCCAATTCATGTGCACATTACAGTTTAACAAACACTGCTCTCTTTTGCATGCCTGTAATTTACTTTGCCAGGTAGGAAGACAGTTCTTCACCTGTTAGCTGTTAGTATGAATTTGTTTTTTGCTGACTGCCCTATACTAAAACTATGTATGACATCATTGCCAGGGGCACACAAAAATGGATGACACTGAATTATTGTTTGTAGAATTATTTAATGTGCATTGTCATATTTAACCATTTTATCATTGAATGGAAATTTAGGGCAGATATACAGTGAGCAATAAATATTTGAGGAAGGTTGAGGGAAGAAAGAAGAAATGACAGGAATCATTATATTCATTTGATATTCTACTTGCCTATGGTTACACAATTAGAACAAATCTGAACTCATATTTAAGTCTTCTAATAACATTTGCCATCCTGCTATATCACAGATGATAGCTTTATGGATGAGATGGAATGTATGCAATAACATAAGATACTTGGACCAACATGTGGATTTTCCTGTCATTGAACCTGGCTAGACGAAGAACTCCACTTTAAACTGAGACACATCCTTAACCAAGCTACTCCCCTCCTAATGATCAGACTGACAGTTTAAACCAGTTTCTCAGGATCACTTGTATTTTTCTCTGTTCTTCATAGAATAATATGATTTTTCATGTGACATTTTACAAATATATCTTTTGATTCTACAGATAATGATACTGACATCAGATGGTTAATTTGAGGATGATACATTATAATATTTTATGCATAGAGATGAAGTGATTGTTTTATTTATCTACCATTATTAGGTAACTATAAGGCATAGTTATAGCTCTAGTTACTAAGAATAGGGATAGGAACCAAATCAGGTTTTATATATATATATATATATATGTAATTTGTAGCAAATGTGGAAAGCAATTAGAGTATAGAATCATATTTAGGAGTATTTCTTTTTTTCTTCTATTTCTTTTAGGTAGATTCTGTGGGGACAAATTGCCTGAAGTTCTTACCTCTACAGACAGCAGAATGTGGATCGAGTTTCGCAGCAGCAGTAATTGGGTAGGAAAAGGCTTTGCAGCTCTCTATGAAGGTAAGTCACGCAGGGTTTTAGAGATGACTTTCTCTTAGACCTCTTAACAGAAATATCCTTTCTCTCAAAAAGATGAGAGAAACAAACACAAATTTATTAGAATGATATTGTAACTGTATTTTAATTATGATCTTTCTCTAAATCTGTGTTACAATATTCACAAGTTCACAAGGATGAGTTAATAAAATTACTCAGTAAATTTAAATTGCAAGAACACTATTTGAAAAAAAAGCAATAAATAAATAAAATAAATTGTGAGAAAAACTTTATTCTAGTACCAGTGATATAGTAAAGTATCAATGTACTCAGGGATGTGGGGGAAAAATGGCACAGGAGTTCTTAAAAGTCCATTGTTTTTTATGATAGCATTAAAATATTATGAAGAGACTCATTTTCCTTCGTACTGAATTTGTGTCTATTTGATGCCTGTACTCTTGAAATGTTCTGTTATAGGAAGCTGCACAGAAAGCAATTGTACACATTTCTGGAGCATGCTTTGTCTAAAGGAGAGGGTCAGCATTCAAGGAAGAATTTACTAGGCGCTTTGTTACATGCTTCTCTAAAACAATAAATCGGCATTGTACTTCCTGGCTTTAAAAATGGTTTCCTTCTTGCCGGGTTGTGGGTGGAGGGTACCCGTCTTGCTCTTGCTTCTGCTAGCAAAGAAATTTAGGAAATTTAGAAGAGAGAAAATTTCTGCTTCATTTAAACTTTTAAGTAAATGGAAGCATTTGTTTCAAAGACGAACTGTATGGCAGTGAAAAGGATTATTTGGATGGAGCACAGATGTTGAGCACATGATGCTAGCCCGCTGTCAGAGGCCCAGGGTTCTGTGGAGCTTCTCCCCTCACCAGCTACCTGAGGTCTAAAAAAACAAAACAAAACAAAAAAACAAGAAAAACAAAACAAAAAAAACCCTGAAAGAAGCAGCTCAGGGAATCACAGAACAAACTTACAATAAACTAAACTTACAAAATCTCAAAAAGTTGTTAAAAATGAAAAAAAATGCTCTTTTGAGGGGAAAGATGTGAATTAAGTGGGTTAAAAAATCATATATTTCTGTTCTGACTAGTATCTAATATTTATAGTTAGGTGGCTGAGTTTCCTTTTTTTTCTTACCATCTAAATATTTACAACAGTAAAACAAGCCAACTTTGATTTTTATAACCTGGTCTTTATGGGCTCAGCCACAGGTTATCTTCGAAGAAAATGAAAATGAAATGGCGTGTCTAGGTTTGTTTATTTATTTTTGCTTTCCTCAGCAATCTGTGGAGGTGAGATACGTAAAAATGAAGGACAGATTCAGTCTCCCAATTACCCCGATGACTACAGACCGATGAAAGAATGTGTGTGGAAAATAACAGTGTCAGAAGACTACTATGTCGGATTGACCTTTCAGGCCTTTGAGGTAAAGTCTTTTAGGCAAACTTCATGGAGCGTATGCTCCATAAATGACAGTGGCATTTAAGGAGATCTTCATTAAATAAGTAAAGAACCAGAGAATCAGCTTTTTAATCAGCCAACAAGGAAAGGATGGCCTATAAAATGTGACATCAAGAGCAAAAACATTTTTTTCTTCTTTCCTCTTGTTGCAGGCATTTTCAAGAAGATTAAAGTGAGTTTACATTATCTGTGTTATTTGAATTAGATTGTTTGAAGTACTGACAATAGTTTCTTTTGACAAATGCACAGGCTTGTTTCACAAGACTGCTTGAAGGGCCCATTAAATAATAGAACTTTTATTTCTCTTCTAAACTAAGAGGTTAAAAGGTAGACTGTCTTTTTTGTTGTTGTTATTGGGGGTAAATTCATTTTTAACATTATACAGAAAATTGTTTATATCTGGAATAGAGATTTAAGTGTTTTTAGGAGCTCTCGACTACACCAAAATATTTATTGGGAAGAAATCACCACCGACACCGCATTATTAGATGAAGGCAGAATCAACCAAAGGCCAGACAGAATTCTGAAGTGAATTCTGGGTCTAAAGATGCCACGCTGGCTAATGAGTCACTTTTGTGGCGGTTGGGGCAACTGAGCTAAGAATAGAAACCAAGAGATGGGGTTGGGGGGATTTCAGGAACTCCAGAGTATGTTACATCAAAGAATTAGTCTAGAAAGGGAGAGATGAAGTGAAGTGGGAAGAAAGGATGAGGTGGCGGTGGTAGTTCCAGGCAGGGGTTAGAGATCCAGATGCCATACTGGAGATGATTTCTTCATTGATTAGATTATTTCTTCACTGTCCAAGCAATCAGAAGGCAGTAGAGAACCACATCCACTGCCAGCCAGGGTGAACTGCCACTGAGTGTGGTGACTGTGGTGGTGTCTGTGTCCTCATAGCAAAAGCACCAGGGGAACCCAGGCATTACTTACTCATAAGCCCAGGGAATCTTACACCATCCACCTTCAAGCTGTGTAAGACGTTTTTGGTACTTGTCTCTACCCCTTTGCATGTACCATTTAATTTTCAAGATATAGTTTTTATTATCATGAAAAAAGATCTTTTCTGTTGTGATCATGATGTTTGATTGATATTTGAATTTCATTATTGTAATGGATCAATAAGATTGTAAATGTTATTACAACAGACCACTTTATTCTTAATAGTAAACTAAAGTCGAATAGGATTCATTTGCTATTTAGACAAAAACAACTGTTTTATGGAAAAATTATCTACCTAATGAGCTTATTACTCATATGTTATGATACTACAAGAATTAAGTGTTGAACTGTCTTTCACTATACAATCCAGTGTTCTCTGGAACTCTATTACAGAACTGATGACAGAGAATGCATTTATGCCATGCATCTAAAATCTAAATGCAGTTTCTGAGGTGCAGAGATTGTTGGCTCAGTTGGTTTTCAGTTCTTTTTTTTTTTTTGATATGTCGATATAGTACCAATGATGTTCTTCATAAATAAGATAGTACTAAAGACAAACAGGAAAAATTTACATCTCAGGCACTTAGAACCATGCCTGACATGAAATAGTCACTTAATAAATACTTGTTGATTGAGTGAATGAATAAATTATTACTAAGCTTTAAGACTGGGGAAAAGTCATGTAATAGTTTGGCTCACAGTACATTTTATTATCTCTGGTTTCCTGTCCTTTCTTCATTTTGTATTATTTCTTTATTTTTTCATTTATATATTGGACATATTTGAATGTCTAATAGGCCTCTCATCTTTAAATAACTAAAATCAAACCTTTGATTGTCTTATTATACTCACTAACCCAGTCTTCTTCAGTCTTCCATATTTTGGTATTTTCTATTTAAGTATGGCAATATTTATTCAAGGAATATCCTAATTCTACTTTTTCTCTTAAATCCCGGGGTCAGTCCATCGGCATATTACGTTTATTCTGTCTTCAAAACACGTCCCCTACATGATCACTTTATACCTACTTTCTGGATGCCTCTCAGTTCCCACCACCATCCTTTCTCTGGGAATTTGGTGAGAGACCCACATCTCTACTCTAGTCTTGTATATCCTGATCTCCACACAACAGCCAGAATGATACTTTCATGATGTAAATTAGATTATAATACCACTCTGCTTAAATTATATCAGCAGTTTCCATCATACCTAAAATAAAACCCAGCTTAAGCTGCCCTGAATCAATGCGACCCACAATTTGGTTTCGAGCTCCTTCTTTCTTTCTCTGTGCCAGTCCCTCTGGTCTTCTTTCTTTTCCTCAAAAACACCAAGTTTACTCACTTCACACCATTTGCCACCAATGATTCTCTATCTCTAAATT
Organism: Macroglossus sobrinus; assembly: GCA_004027375.1. NCBI lineage: Eukaryota > Metazoa > Chordata > Mammalia > Chiroptera > Pteropodidae > Macroglossus > Macroglossus sobrinus. Next base: position 80,283 of record PVKZ01002273.1, read on the forward strand.
ATTGCTTTTATTCCTCTCTTCACCTCCTTAAAAAGTCCTCGCCTGGTAACTCAAATATTTTCTTACCATTATTCTGTTTTATTTTACTTCATTGCACTTACATCTACTGGAGTTTATATTATGGATCTGTTTGTTTACATGGTTATTGTCTATCTCACTGGATATATATCATCAAACAGTGGGGATCTTACTTGTCTTATTGATCACTGGATCTCTAGCTCCACTAGATGAATGATTAATATTTGGTAATGGGAGGGATAGATGGATGGATAGATTATATTTGAGTGTGTGTGAGTGCAAGATGATTGGTGGGTGGAAATTATATATCCTTTCTTTATCAAAAGTATGTACATTTCCATATAGAAGGAAAAAAGCCATGGATAGGTAAAAAGTGTTTATATTATAGAGGACCTGAATTTAGAGTAGAGATCCCAGGTTCTAAGAAATTCAGAAGTGGCAAGGAATTTAGAGGTGTCCTGATGTACCATCCAAATCTTCTAGATAAGGATACTGAACTTATGCCATTAACCTAGTATCATACAAGTGAATGCTAACCCAGCACTGAAACAGTCGATCTTCATTATTCACAGGTTCTATATTTACAAACTCACCTACTCACTACAATTTATTTGTAACCCCAAAATCAATACTCATGTTGCTTTCTGGGTCATTCTTGGACATGCACAGAGCAGCAAAATATTTGAATCAACTGACATGCACATTCCCAACTGTCATGTGCCTTAGGGAGAAAATGTATGTTAGATAAGCATTGTTCAAGCATGAGTTATGGTGTTTTTGGCCGTGAGTTCAGTATTAATGAATCGATGATGTATATTATGGTGGCTGTAAACAGAAACAGACATAAAAGAAGGTTATGTATTGAAAGCTTGACAAAAATTTTGTCAAGAACCAGAAGTTCGCAAGAACCTAACCCTGTATTTCCCTGGCAGCAACGTATCCACTAATTCATTGTTTCCAGTGACTTTATAGAACTTCAACTACTGTGAATATTGACTGAGGATTGACTGTAAATATTTTTTAGTTTGTTCTAGTGGTCATTAGGTGGTTTGTTTTATTTAGTCAGTTATCTGTTTATATCAATTTGTATTTGTTTACATGATATATTTTCAATATACAGCTTATCTATTATATATTGAAAATGTATAATTTTTAGAAAGTACTCACGTGTCTTCAGTGTTTGGTTGTTTTGTCTGACAAAACTTTTTTTTCACTGATATGTAAGTCTGCCTTTTTTCAAAAACTGTTTCTATTTTTGTAACTTTTAAATTTTCTTTATTACTCTCTATCCTTTCATATAAAAGGGCCCTTAAGGTAAACTTGTCCATCATTCTTGTTGAAATCTACTATAAAGGATTTATTAGCTGTCCATTATTTATACCTTTCTGTGAATTTATGTCATGACTCTACTTCTCCTAATGCTATTTCAATTTTAATGTAAGTATGGAAGGAAAATCTGAACAAGTTAATGAATTTCAGAGATGTCTTTGAACAGGAAAGGATACTATTTTGGAGTAATAGAATCCCGATACTTCTGTAATCATACCCTTTGGGAAGCTTTGGTGCATTGCTTCATAAGGCCAATAGTGAAGTGAGTTTGTGCATGAATGTAGATCATATCTAAAATGACTTGGGAGAGCTTGTCTTCTGGTCAGCAGCAGTGCTATTTGTAAAGAAGCCTCTATACTGTTTCTTTTTACTTGAGTGCTTTCAGTATGCAGAAACACAGAAGAGGAAAAGTTTGGAAGACTGAAATGTTTATAGTAATAACTTCCAAGAAATGTCAATAAAGCAGAAACGAAGTGAAGTAAACCCATATATTACTTATGTTTACTTTGAAATCCCACATACATTAATTTAAGTTGGATTAAGGTTGAGGTACTTGTCAACATTTCTACCCACTCGTGTTTGGTTACACTTCCTTTATGAAAACCGTGGATGTTTAACTATCTTACCCATTGTTACTGCAAGCTGCAACATTCTATTTATAAAAGTTTTTATCTCTGCACTTTGTGGATTGCTTGACTAAAAGTAATCCTTTAATTCCTTTAAGTATTTTATATTAGTTTAAGTGAAGTAGACTAGCCTTTGTGAATGAAGTAAGAAGCCCAGACAAGATCTTAATTAGTTCACATTTTTATGCTTGTCATATAATATTTTGGGATGTTTGGCTAAGGAATATATTTTGTTTAATGACTATAAGAGAGAATTAAGTAGCTCTTCAGAATTATGGTTTAGGTTATAATTCTACTCTGAAAGATTAGCATGTGTTCATTTAAATAAACTTGCCCAAGGTCACACAATTCATAATTGGCAGCACTGTGATTGAAACCAGCTCTGTGGCCTATACACTCTTGAGCCCAGGACCTGGTGGCAAAGAGAGGCATTGGCTTTCTCTCATAGCTTTCAATTCTTTCCCTTCATAACAATCTTCACTTGCACATTCGTGTTGTTTAATTAGCATATGTCTGTAAGTCAGGGACATGTCTATTTCATTCACTACTCTTATACACTGTCAAGTGTATATTATCTGGCCACAATAGTTTTTCAATAAATATTTATTAAATTTATGAGTAATTAAAAATAATTGTGTCATGAAGAAAAAAAAATCCGTGGCAACATTTATAAATCTGAGTCACATAAAAATAGACCTAATCTAGACTTACGATTTTGATTTTCATAGGATGAGAATATTTGTTTTCTTCTTGTCCTTTTTAGAGCTGTAATGATCTATGTATTAATATTAGTTAAAATTAAATAATAATAATAAAATAATATTATTAGATGATAAAATACTAAAGATCATAGCAGTAAATTTTAAAAGAGCGAGCTATTATTAAGCTTTTCCCCCTTTATTCAAAATTCTTTTTGTGGATAGCATTATTGCTTAGACTTTACTGGATTTTTCCCATTATTAAAATTAATTTTTTTGAATAAACGCTAATTGACATTGTTTTTGTTAGTCATACTTTGACATTTTCCCCCAAAACAAAAAATAATGACATTAGTATTGTTCCAAGTGTATATAATTTTATATGATATTATCTATAAAACTTTAATCATTTATGCAGTTGATTGCATTAATTATATTTTGAAACTACATTCTAACAGTCATGGGAGAGGGTATTTTTAATTATGGTAAAAGACATAAAATTTACCATCTTAACCATATTTTAGTGTATAGTTCAGTGGCATTAAGTATATTTACATTGTTGTGCAGCCAATCTTCAGAACACTTCATCTTGCAAAACTGAAACTCTACCCAATAAACAACTCCCCATTTCTTTCCTACTCCCAGCCCTTGGCAACTACCCTTCAAGTTTCTGTCTCTATGAATTTGTCTAGGTACTTCATGAAAGTGAAATCATATAACATTTGCCTTTTTGTGACTGGCTTATTTCATTTAGTGTAATATGCTCAAGTTTCTCCATGCTGTAGCACATGAAAGGATTTTCTTCATCCTGAGGCTGAATAATATTTCATTGTATATATATGCCACCTTTGTTTATACATTCATCCATTGATGGATGTTGGATTGCTTCTAGATTTTGGCTATTGTGAATAATGCCACATAAACATGGATCTATAAATATTTCTTTCAGACCCTGGTATCAACTTTTTGAGTATGTATCTATCAATGAAGTTGCTGAATCACATGGTAATTCTAGTTTTAATTTTTCAGAGAGCACAAAAGAGCTTTTTATGAAACCATTATCTAGACATTTTGGAGTTTTCAGAGCTTTTTACAAATAACTAGATACTGCAGTAGATGTTTTTGCAACGTTATATTTATTTGGAAGTTTGTTTATAAAATGGAGGCACCATGTACGAATGAGTTCTATGCCTGGGCATGGATCCTCCTTCCAGGGCTGGCTTTCCATCAATGCTTAGAGCTTACTCACATACACTGACCACGAAGTTCTGCACCAGCTGGCAGTTTTAGAATGAGTCTGACTGACTACCTTAGTTACCTTTAATTGATTTTAGTTCTTGCTAAATAGCAATTCCTCAGCTTTTTTATGCCTCCTCTCTAGCCTGCCAGTAAAGGCGTGAGCCCCTACTTGATATCAAAATGTAACAGTAATCCCTTCTGGCTGATCTGTGTGCTTGTCCTTTCTTTATGTATTTGGATCTACTTCCAATATTATTACAAAACCAGTTTTCTAAAAATATTCAGAGCTATCGCTTTCATTGTATTTTCTATGAACATATTAGGTCTGTTTACATTACGATAAACTTGCCATATTTGTATATGGTTTATGCTCTGATTACCTTAAAGTCTGTGATAAATTAACATCATCATTATCAAAACAAATTTATTACATGTGTAATTGTGCATGACCTTGCATTCAGGTCCCAGATCTATGAACTGTGTCCATGCTTTAATTTGAGAAGAAACTGCTTTTTCCTTTTTTTTGTTTTTATATATCATTGACTTTGGTGTTCTTTTTTTCATGGAACTTAAGATTCCTGGCATAGCATCAATGGATTTATCCACTTTCTTGCTTCAACCATATTTATTTTTATTCATTCTATATATTAATTAATGAAGTAATTGATAGAGCTGGAGAAAGTGTTACACAAATGACATAAATAAAATAATTCAAACTTTCATTTGTGCTTACCATCATTACACTTATGGAGCTGTAGTCAAAGAGATATAACTAACACCAATACAGCAGATTCATAGTGCTGGCATTGCAATTAGAATTAATGCAATTAAACTGGAAAAACATGTAAACAGAAGTCACTGAGGTCATTGATAAGATATCTCAGATTGTTATGCGAATGGATAATGCATTTCTAAATATCATAAATTCTATATATGAGGCACATTTTATTTTCTAAGAAATTCGACAACTGTAGCATTTACTATGTGCGAATAGATTGTATGTTTCTATTGTATTTACTTTTAATACTATGTGGATAATATTTAATATGTAATTCATAAATAGGTACTGGTAGAATGAATCTTAAAGTTGTTATTGTTATGGCATTTACTCATGAAATATTTATTCTTTGTCTATTATACAAAATATTTAAACTGCAATTTTTGCTCAGTAACAACTGAGAATACTATAAATTAAAATGTAAATTAATCTGTTGTATATCTATTAAAAGAAGAGTGAGTTTTATTTGCAGAAAAATATCCATTTTCCTATTTCTTTTTAATCACTGAAAAAATATAAAATTTTAATTTTATTTGCAATAGTGTCTATATCGTTTTCTCCCTTGTTAGTTCTGTAATTTATAAAAGCAATAATCTCCCCAAAATAGTAAATAAAAAGCCATCTTAAATTAACCTTCTTATTTATTTATTCTATTGTGGCTTCTAGAATGAACCATTCTAATTTTTTTACGACAAGGAGCTTCTTTCTTCATTGCATGTCCTCTCTTCCTTTCCTCTTCTAACTCATTTTTATCTCTCTCTTCCAATATGATTCTTTGATGCCCTAAGCAGGTGAGGATTGGATGACTTGCCAAGACCTTTGGTTCCAATTTTCCCTGCAGTTTTGTCACTAGTTCAGTATTGCTTATTCTTTTATCAAACCCTATATACCTTGAGAGTTTTAGATATTATTTTATATATCCCTTTGACTAAAGAACAGCCTTTGGCCATCTGAAAATGGTCTCATATTTATAGAGAACTTTGAATTTGGAAGCATTATAGTGAAGACTAATTGAAGAGAGCATATATGTAGCTGGTCAGATCGTCCTTGTCATCCCTAGTGACTAAGTTACTACTCACTCTCCTTTATCATCTTTCTATTTGAACAGACATAGTCTAAAAAATGTGCTTTGAAAATGAGATATTGGATTATGCTGAGTGAAATAAGTCAGAGAAAGATAAATACCATATGATTCCACTGATATGCAGAATCTAAGGAACAGAAAGAACAAATGAATCGAAAACAGACCCATAAATAATAGAGAACAGTCGGGTGACAACCAGAGGGGAGGGGCTGTGGGGCTGGGAGAAAGTGGTGAAGGGTTAAATAAGTACAAATTAGTAGCTGATAAATGGTCACAGCATAGAGAATGCAATCAGTAGTAAGGTAATGGCTAGGTGAAGAGACAGAAGGAAGAGAGAGTAATCAGGGGGATCATCTCATAAACTGTATACCAATGTACTGTATACTTAAAAATAATGAAAAATTAGATATCATTTATATTAAATATTTTTCATTCATTCCCATAATCCCACACAAAAAGAGAATACATTTTTAAGAAAAAAATCTTAATTTACAAATCGGACTCAATGAGCCTGGTAGAGCACCCTTCACTCCTCATCCCCCCACTTCTCTTGCCTCTTATCATGTTTTGCTTTATGTTTTTCTGTAGGATTTACTACTTTCTAATATTTTATGATTTCATTATTTTTCCTGTTTGTTGTACCTTTGCTCTCTACCCTCCAGTAATATCTAAGCTCCGGGAGAGCAAGGTTCTGCTATTTTGCTGAATGACACATACCAAGCACTGAGAAGAGTGCCTAGCATAGAGTAGGCACTGACCTTTTTTTGAAGGAATGAGTTAATCCTGATAGTGACCAGGAAAAAGCAGCAAGTATAGTTCTTAGTTCTAACTAAATCTGTGCTTCGAAATTTATTTTTATGTTTGTCTTTATGCTATCTAATTTAAAGACTATCACTGTTAATATTTTGACAAATCAGGAAATAGATTCTTCAACCAACTATACCAGCATGGAGTGAACATATTCACTGATGTTTGTTTTGTAACAGAAGAATTCCAGATATTAGTATATTGAACAACAGGTGACAGGATGTGACACTTTTCATGGTTTTCTAGCATCAAATATCTAATAAGCAGTTGACTGTTTTAAGAATTCAGAGCTAGTACCTATTTTCCATGAAAATATAAAAAGCAAGAATTTTATTTAGACAGTGTCTCATAATTTTTAAAATAATTTGTAAATTTTGGTTCTGTTGCTTTTAAGAGTAATTCAGGGCAAAAGCATAGGTTTATGAATTTACAGTTTTCCATAAAGTTTCATTGGACAGTGTTCTGATCTAATATTTGCATTTAGTTGTTTAAGGAGGGAGACTCAGTTCTGCCAGCTAGTATGAATCAAGGGGAATGTGTTGAGGTACAAAGGTCATCTAAATGAGCCACGGTACCTTGAGAAAGGGCCAGCCAGTGCTGATTCTACGGTTGTCTTTCTACATGTAGCTATGCTAACTGTGGGTAAGGAATTTCTTAGACTAGGAGGTAATGTAATCCCATATTATCAGATTCTCCTTCAAAACTATATTTATAAACTTAAACAGTCCAGTTTTTGTCCATATAATTTGGACCCAGCTTCTCCATGAATAAAATAATGGTTTTCTTGATGAACTGTGAGCAATAATTTTATAACTATATTGCTGAACAAATTTTACATTATAGCATAATCTGGCCTAGATTTAGAATAATAATTTTAAGTATGAGGGTTTTTTTTGTTTTATTTTCTAAAGAATCACAGCTTGTATTTTAATTTTTTTAAAAGGTAGTTACTTCTGTTGATCTACATACATGTAGATGCCCTGTTCCACAGATTTCTTTTAAACCTCTCTCTGTCTACCAGAATATGTCCTTTATTTGTGGACAGTATAGATATTATTACCATGCACACTTGCAAGAACTACTCATTTGACATAAGTACTTTGTTTTATGACCATGTCAGAACTGTTACATGGAAAATACGTAATAATCTTTCTATAAAAATTGTTTTATCTATTAATGAGATATATGTTCACATATTTTTACTCTTTAAGATTGAGAGGCATGACAACTGTGCCTATGACTATCTAGAAGTTCGAGATGGAGCCAACGAAAATAGCCCTTTGATAGGGCGTTTCTGTGGTTATGATAAACCTGAAGATATCAGATCTACCTCCAATACCTTGTGGATGAAGTTTGTATCTGATGGAACTGTGAACAAGGCAGGGTTCGCTGCCAATTTTTTTAAAGGTAACTTGGAATAATTTGAAATGTGAGATTTTTTTTTGGCCAGGGATAAATGTGGTATATAGCTTTGACTTAGTGGATAATTAAAGTTTTATTGAAAGCTGAAATACGCACTTTTCTAAAAGATATTTTGGTGGGTTTTGATGGAAAAGGTGATAGGTAAAACAATGGAATTTCAAATTTTGTAGCACAGCGCAGGAACTCCATTAGTATATTATATCAACTTTTTAAAAATGAAATAGACAAAATGGCAAAATCCAGAAAAGGATATACATACAAGGAGAAAGTATTTGCACTATAATCAACAAAAGATTCAAAACCAGAAAGAGATCTATTGACTCGTAGTTGATCAGTTTATTTCAGGTGGCAGCATTTCCAAATAACCCATTACAGAGTGGCTTCCACTATGCTGGAGACAATTTATGGCCTCCTTAGTGGAATACCTAACATGTATTTTTTTGTAACAAAGAGTTATTATTGATCTGATGCCTAAAATATACTTTTGACACAAACTTAGTACTGACAAGCCTTAATTTTGAATTACATAACTAAATGTTAGTTTATTTTTATGTGTCATATTTAGTGTATATTGCTAAAGTAAAAACAAAACTATTTTAGTGCAAATAGTAATATCAAATATGCATTTTGAAAATTCATAGGCACTTAGATGTGTGAGTGTAGAATCAAATTATTTTATGGGAAGAGAAAAAAAATTTCTCTAGACTGATTTTTATAGGATAAATGATGGATTCAGTTGTACATGTCAAAATTTAGTATAATTAATATCTACCATTTTCATTATTTAAAAAACAGTATAATGGATTTTCCCTAAAAGTTAGGTATTCATCATGTGAATTGAAAGGCAGAGAAACTTGGCACTTTTACTATATGTATTCAAAGTATTTATTAAAATTTACATTTACATGCTTTAAACTTGTTATATTTTACGGTATAAGAAACATGCTATCAAGATTCTCTCATGTGATGTTTATATGTTTGGTTATCAAACGTGTAGTGTTTTGCTGATAAGTAATTTCTCCAAAGAATATTGTTGCTAATTCCCTAACTCACAATAAATTATACCTGAAGTATGAGATTTGGAGTAGCTTGTCATCTATGTTTTTAAACATAGTAGATATATTTTCATATGTATATTATATATATTTCATGTTTCAATTATAATTAAAATAGTATATGCATTTAAAAACATGGAATTATTATATTTTCTGGATTAAAATGTCTATTTAAAAACACTGAATCCTTTAAATTTAAAGAGGTCCAGTAAGTTCTGAGTTTCTTCTCTTTAATTTATATTCACCATAATTTCTTTAAAAGCCTTTTCCTGGATATCTAGCAAACTATGCTATGAAATCAAGAAATGAAACTTTTTTTCTGTCAGTTTTTAGTTTCATTCTGAGAAATCTCTATATGGTTTTCACTAACCTTTTGACCTTAAATGCAGAAAAAATATACTGTGTCTGAGGTAAGGTGAACTTCAGGTGACCCTGCTATAGGTTTCTAGTACTTCTCTGCGTTCTTACACGTTCTGAGGTTGCAGTGAATTTTTGTTTTTCATTTATTTCTAGTACTGCGCTGGGTTCTTACACATTCTGAGGTTGCAGTGAATTTTTGTTTTTCATTTATTAAAGGTTTGCAAATTGTTCCTGCTCCTTTGTTGAAGCAACCACTTGTCTCAGTTTCATTCAGAGCTATTAAGCATGTTGTGGTTACAAAAAATGTTGCACCTTAATATATAAAAACAAAGCATTCTAGTTCTCTAACGCTTGCCATCTTTATAGAGGAAGATGAGTGTGCCAAACCTGATCGTGGAGGCTGTGAGCAGCGATGTCTGAACACTCTGGGCAGTTACCAGTGTGCATGTGAGCCTGGCTATGAACTAGGACCTGACAAAAGGAGCTGTGAAGGTGCGACTGGATTTGTCCTTGGCGTGCCCTGCCCGAAGCCTGCTGCCCCATTCCTTTCTTTCATTACAGTCTCATTCTCTTTCTTTCTGCCTCCCTCTTCCTTTCCTTTATAGTAACGTCTTTCCTCAACTAGTAAGATTCAATTTATAGTCACAGCTGATGTGAAACTTTGCTGGGTTCTTGTTATAAAATCAATCATTTTCTCCCTTGGTTATTAATGAGGCCGATTGTTTGTCTGTCTATGTATGTATGTATGTATGTATGTATGTATGTATGTATGTATGTATGTATGTATATATGTATGTATCTATTATCTATCTATATCTATCTAGTTTATCTCTGTATATATTTCTATTTTTATCTCTGTCTGGACCTAGATATTTATCCACCCATCTATTCACCTATTATTTATTTTAATCTTTTTTAACATAATTTATGGGTCATCTCTCTTACTAAACTGTAGAATCTCGGATCTGAATTATCCTTGAATTTCTAGCATCTAGCATAGTCAGATGTAAAGCAGGACCAAACACATTTTATTAAAGATTAATAAACAATGACATCTTGTTATGTTTGCTACATTTCTCTATAATTCTAAGATGAGGTATCTTGTACAGTGTTTTGTTATTAAGTCCTGTTATTTCTTTCTTCAGAATTTAAAGTTGACTTTGTTCTATTTCTCTTGCTCCTCTGTTATGAGTCTCATACTAAAATTACAGACAAAATAAATGGATTGATCTGATTTCTTCTATTCTATTCCTCACTTATTCCACTTAAAAATTTCTGATAAAATCATTTGAATAGAACTTGTAGTAATTTAAAATTATTTACATTTATATATTTATTAAAGTTACTTTTGGTGTTTCTCACAAAAATGCAAGCTCCCTAAGCATGATCATCTTGTTCTCTACTATATCTGTAATAGAGGACATTATAAGTAGCAAAAATGGCAGAATTTTTTGCTTAATGAATAAATGCCACACCCCAGTTGACCTGTTTCTTCTTAAAAGGTTAAACTCTTCAATTTAACAAAAGTCTCTGTCTACGTATCAAACTACTAATCTGTTCTCTATCCTGAATAAAATAGGCATAATTATGCAGAAAATGCAGTATTTTATAAACAAGGCATTGTATATCAGACATAATAAAGTAATATAGCTATTATTTCTGTGTAGCTCCTAGAAATAAATAATTTACCTCATAATAATTTAACAAAAAGTGGCAAACATGAAAGCATAGGTAGTTTTTTCAGTCTATATTTAAAAATATAGTTACACACACACACACACACACACACACACACACACACACACAGTCAATTAAAGTAGAGACCAGTTACTTTAGGTAAATCTTGACTCCCTAGGAATTAATTATAAACCAGATAATATATATTCTTTTCACTGAGCTTACTTTGGGATATTCTGATTTTGCTAAAGGTAGAGAGGTGACATAAATAATACCTCTTAAACGGATCATCCAAAGGGGAGGGGAAATGATTTGTTAAATGGAGTTTTTGGAATTATAACTATTCTATTTGCTATAGATTATTTTGCCTTTTAGCTCCAGCAACTCTTCCCAAGAGTTGCTTGTCTTGGGAAAAAAAAGAGTTTAAATAAATAAACATTGATTTTAGTCTTTCTACATGAGACCATGTACTTTACATGTGTCTTTTCATTAATTCTCACAATAACCATATAGTATAGACATTACACCCATTTAAAATATAAGAAAACTGACACCTAATTTTCTTTAAGTTGCTCATTTAACTTTAAAGTGATTAAAAATGTTGTGGTAGCCATAATTTGCTGGGCTCCAAAGCTACAAAATAACAGGTTGTAATTGGGATTAGATGATTACAATAGTTGTACTAAAGATTAAGGAACAGAGACTGCTGGTCCTTAGATTTTGAAAAATCTGGATGACAGTTGAAATGATGAGATGTTTGAATATCAAGGAGAAGGTGCTAACAAGGTGATTACCTTTTTAAAGCAAAACCTTTTCTTTTTCTTTTCTTCTAGCTGCTTGTGGCGGGCTTCTGACCAAACTTAACGGTACCATAACCACCCCAGGCTGGCCCAAGGAGTACCCTCCTAATAAGAACTGTGTGTGGCAAGTGGTTGCGCCAACCCAGTACAGAATTTCTATGAAGTTTGAGTTCTTTGAATTGGAAGGCAATGAAGTAAGTGAACGATATTTTTTTTTCTGTTATGTGTTTGGAACCCCTGAAGACAAACCGGTAAACTAAAATAGAAAGGAAGAACGTATCTCAGTGGAATAATAATATAATATCGTAGTCTTTCTTTGCTCTACTGCGCATTTCTGCAACTGCTTATTATTCCTGTTGGCATTGGATAATATTTTAGAGTGTTTCTGGGAGGCTGAAAATTACTCTGAGGGAGTTTTTACCTTGTGTATTAATGCATAGCATTTTTTTTATTGTTAAGAACTATAAAAAAAATTAGGGTCAGCTTTATGTCACATTGACTTTTCTAGAAAAAAATAAACCCAAATCCACAGGTTGAGTCATAACAAAATTACTCATTTAGGTATATTTTGCTTGTGGAAATGGGTATATTTTCATAATATAAGTAGTTTTTTAATTATGAATGTACTTGTGGTTCACAAATAAAGATTGATACTTTAACCTCAATAAAAAATGCATTTAGTTGAAATTATCTTTCTTTTACAAAAGCTGACTGTAGTTAAGGTACAGTTTTCTGCCTGGTGACATTTAAACAAGTGAAATCTCTTTTTTTATTTTTTATTTTTGAAATATGCTCCTGTGTATTTTTAAATCTCTTACTAACGGCCTTGATGTAGAAGTTTCTGACTTTTGAAACTTCCTTAAAGAAAATGGAGTCTGAAATATGATGAACTTATATATTTCAGAGAAACGTAGAATTTTAGAGCTCAGTGGACATTTCGAGGTGTTCTTTACATCATGTTTTATGGTGAGAAAGACTACAATTTATATTTCTAACATATTTTATCCAATGTAACAACTGTCTTAATATTATCTGAAATTCTTGGAAACTATGAAATGAAGAAAATACATTTTATAGCATTTTTTAAAAAGCTTTCAAAAAAGTGTCCCTTTTTGAAAATGGGAATCTCTGCCAGTTCTGGGATTTGATACGAATTTTGTGTTGAATGACTTCTGCTATCTTAGTTTTCCCTAAACCTGTTAGCTGTGGCAGATATGACATTTTGGTTCATTAATTGGTAGATGTTCCTTAGAAGGCTAGAAGTTTATATTCAGGAAGAAGGACGGTCGATGGTTTAAATAAATGGAGCATTGTGTTCCAAAAGTGTTTTTCTTATGGTAGTGGTCTTTATTCATGGAAGAACCCTTGAGAAATACTACAACATTTCTCGGAATTCTTAAAGGTATCATGATACTGTGTGGAAAGCCATTACAAAATTCTGTGTATTTTTATAGTTTGATGTCTTAGCTATGTAAAATAAAGGCATGAGCAAAAATGTGACCTATAGAATATTGATTTAAGTTAAAGCTTTATTATTTTATTCATTACACTGATATCCAAAAGGAAAGTCAATGCCAGACAAATTTGGCTTTGGTAACATTTCCCCATCTTGTGTCAGAGCCCTCTCTAAACAATTGCAGCTGTAACAAAGTGGATAGAAAACTTATTTCATTTATCCTAGCAATGTTTTGCTAATTTATCACCTAATTAATATCACAAGAAACAGTAATTTGAGTTGACACATTGCAAAGTGCAGATCATGCCCTAAGGTTCAATCATCTGCATTGTTAAACTTGCTAATTACACATTTATGCAATATGGCTATTCATGCAAGATGTGTTCTTTAGAATGATGTGACCCTTCAGGACTTTAAAGGTATATTATGGAAACATCTGTTAGTGGCCATAAAATTGCTTAAGAATACTTGGTATTCATTTAGCTTCTTCCATTTTGGTGGTGTTAGTGCATTGCATGTAAATCAGAATGGCTCTACTTCATTTTAGCATAAATTCCTGCCTCCATCCTACTGAATAGAATTCCTATTTGTTTGCATTCCTACATCAGTGCTACAGAGTAACTTCACAGTAACGAGCAACTCAAAGAAATTAAGAAATATCAATTTGTTTAATAAGTTTGAAAGGCAAAGGATCCTTTTTTTTTTTTATCAAATATCAAGTTATCTGTCTAACTTTGAAAATTCTTAATGGTGCTGTTCTGATTAGAATGAAGCATTTCTGAGAGGCAGATCTGGACCAAGCGAAACTCCATGCTATTAGTCATCATGCTGACACATATATGTATAATTCTGAAAAGCTATATACAATTTCTGAACTTCACTTTTTTCATCTTTACAATATAAAGTATCATTTCTATTGCTAATGTTTGTGTCATGGACTAACTGTACCAATTTCATGTAATCATTGCAGCATTAAATGAGATGGTACATGAGAAATTCATTCACAGTTCTTAGTGAAAATTTAAAAACATTGAACAATTAACACAAAAAAGCAGCAACTCCAGCTCTTTTTGTGACCATCGGTGCCATCATGTCAATGAACATTTATCTTAGTTCTTAACTTTGTATTTCTGGGACAAGTTATATACATACAAAGAAGCAAACAATTGCATATATGTATCTCTTGGAAATATTCAGAACAAAATTCTTCTCAAATCTATCTTTCATAGTTTCTGCCTCACGTTTGGACCTTTTTATTGATTTTTTTTCTTTACCTTTTAATTCCAGTTGACTATCACAGGAATAAAGAGGGAAAAGCATGACACACTTTTCAAAAATAAATGTCAGTCATCTGGTACTTTCAAATCTGGTGACTCCAATGACCATGTTTTTTCTAGGTTTGCAAATACGATTATGTCGAGATTTGGAGTGGTCTTTCCTCTGAGTCTAAGTTGCATGGCAAATTTTGTGGTGCTGAAGTGCCTGAAGTGATCACGTCCCAGTTCAACAATATGAGAATTGAATTCAAATCTGACAATACTGTATCCAAGAAGGGCTTCAAAGCACATTTTTTCTCAGGTATCAGTATTCACACGCTACATATGTATATTATGGATTTTTCAGGTCAATTGATTTAAATTATATTTTAGCCATTTTTCATAGTTTTCTGTAAATATAACTTGGAGATATACAGAATGCATGAGCATTTATCATATGTTGAACAATTTTTATGTAAAATTAGGATGTTAATAATAGGAACCCTGTTGAAATTTAGTCAAGACACTTAGATCATGTATACACTAATTAAATATTATAAAGGCTAATACAAGCAACACAAAATTATTATAATAATATTTTTGTACAGTGACTTTGCTCTTTACCAATGGATGGAAATAATGATGCCAAACTTCCAAAAATTGGCGGACTGTTTCAAAATAATTTATTTTTGGTTTTGGAATAGTGGTCTCATTTTAGCAGCATAATTTTTATTCCTACCATTTATCAGCATATTTCTTATTTCTCTTATTACATTTTCATTCTTATTAGCTGATATTCAAATCACACTTTGCCTCATCACTATAAAAATGACTGCAGGAAGAGACCTAGAACTATGGAAATTATCATTTTACTAAAAAATATATTATCAGATATTTTTAGCAGTTGTCACTTCTGTGTTTGGACTGTAATGTTTAATTTAATGAACACAGTAAAGTTGATTTCTTATAGAGCTGAAATTTGATAAAAGGTCCCTAAATTTTAAGAAAATATATAGAAATCAATAAAATTCCTTCATTTTCTCAACTTTATACCTTATAAAAATACTGTATAACTTTAAAAATAGATAAAAGTGTAGTAAACCTTGGTATAGCAATCTATTCTGCCTTTCAAACTGACAGGCAATTTAAAGCAACCGAATTCCCATTATGTTTTAATATTAGGTAATTTGGATTGAGTTAATTCAAAGTCCATTTATTTCAATCCCCATGTGTTTAAAATTAATGAGATTTACAATACCCAAGGTTTGTTTGGTGTTTTCAGTGTAATTGAAATTAATGGTTCAGGAGCTCCATTGAGGGGTCCAAGTCATACACAAAAGTAAGTTAGAAATACAATGGATCTTGGCTCCCTTGTTCTCATTCCCTTCTTCCCTCAGGTTTAATTGCCGTTTAAAAGTTCTTCTCAGGCATTCATTTAAGATTTATGTTATTCAAAGTAGAATTGTAATACCCTGTTTCAATGAAAGGAAGACTTCCTTAGACTTCACTATTTTATAAATATCATGTATTTTTATAAATTCTAGATTTCCAGTGGTTAGAGATAAGCCTTCTTATGTCAGAGCCACCTAAATATTTTTTCTAAAATTGAAAGTATAAAGTAAATAAATTTCATCATAACATTAATAACATTCAGGATCCTTTTACTTCAAATTAGTTATATATTTTATTTAATAATACTTAAAAAAAAAAGAAACATGCTAAATATACTGGTGACAAAGTACAATAAAATTTAAAGTTACCCAGAATATTGGAAATTCATTCTCTGATATTTTAGTCAGACAAAACTTTCCAAATCATAAAGACAGGTTATTTATATGTTTGTGCTTTCAGAACACTATTGAAATATAAGGCATACTACTTTAATTCTTATAAATATGGAGGCATATACAATTATTTCAGAAATAATCACATGGAGATTTTAGTTATTTTTGCACATAACCTTTGATTTTAAATAAGCACTTTGTAGACTTAAGAAATGAAATTGGCAGAATAATTCTAAGAATTTATTAGCAGAATAATTAATACTTATTTGTCACTTTCATGTTCATAGAAGAAATCATCACATATGAATCCTGATTTAATATCTTAAATTAGTAATGAAAAATACTATAGCTTTAAAATTTAGAAGTTATTGCATTATACAGCAGAAAATCTATAAGCTTCTCTACAAAAATCAAAGTGTCGTATACTGTACTGATTCTAAGGTATATTTTAAAAGCAATAAAATGAAGTAATAATATCAAAGCTAATAAGGATATTGAGACTATCACAGTAACATTATTTGGATATGATATAGAATTATATCTCTATTCAATTTTTAGCTAATTCAGCATACAGTAGCATAGGCATTTTACGGAAGATATCTGGTCCAACAATGTATTACTGTTATTTTCTTGGACTAAATGAGGTTTGTTTTTATAATTAATAGTAATAACTTTATATGATAGTAAAACCAAATTTAATGTTATATAATGTTGTATTTGAACTCAGGTATACAAAACTGCACAGGTGTACTTATTCTAAATTTAAGCAAAGTTAACTGTATTCTGCTCAGAACAAAGTTATTTTTTTATATATATGAGTTAAACATAAAGGAAATATTAGTAAGATTTAATGTATGTCAAAACAGCAACCTTTGGGAAATTGATGTGTTTTTAAAAATTTAATTGTAGTATTCATTATTTATGGATAATATAACGAATGACTTTAGGCAATGAGAATTGAGCATATTTTACCTTCTTTAGGCAACCCTGTATTAGTGCAAAGACTCAACATGACTTCTGCAATAGCAAAGACAGAATTTGAAGAATAAAACTCATTGAAAAGCAGTCTTCCTCACAGATAACTTTAATGCAAATGTGATCTGTTACTGATGGACCTAGTGACTTGTTTAGTGGCAGAAATGTAATAAAACCTAAATTTCCTGATTCTCTTTATATTTTTGTCTGAAATAAACATAGGAGTCAGATCAAATGATTTGTGCAAAATTCCCATCTGTAAACTTAAGTGATTTCAACTGATAGGCTCATCTTATCTACCTTTCACCGTATACAGATATTTCTTCACATTGTTCTTCCCATGTACCATTTCTCTCATAGATTAGTCATAGATATTTTGAAAAGAAATTCAACCTCATGTTTTCTCACAAGACTTTAAATATTCATGTAATTAACTTCAAACAAGAATATGATTAAAATTTTCCTATAATTTAGAATCCTGTTTCAAATTTTTCATTATTAAACAATATTTAGATGTTTGAATGTTTTGGAAAGAGCAAATTGTCTCTGTCACAGCTATCAGTAGAGTTTATTGATGCTATTTTGAAGGTGATTATTCAACAGTTTTGTATTAAAACCTGTGTGTGCCATTTATGTGTGTACACTTGCATGAGAGTGTTTGTGTACATGTATATATGTATGAGTGTGCATGGGCCTGTTTATTTTATATTTGAGCATTCGTTGGGAGTATATCTGCTCACATATGTTTCTGTTCTGGTGCATGGATCCTTCTTTTTTCCTACAGATAAGGAAGCTGTCTGCAAAGAGAAATTTTTTATTTTTGAATCTTGCAAGAACTTGATTCAGGTTGCCACTTCAGTTCCATCCAGTATGTATTATTAATAGGCTGATGGCTTCTGATAGTCTCAGAGATACTCTGCAGGCCTCTGATGGGAAAATGCCACCTCCTTTGTCCCTTATAATGGACTTTTCCTTCATCTAACATGAAGGAATAGAAAGCAGATTTGTCCATTCCAGTGAAGGAGGCTAATTTCCATCTGCAGAAAATAAATGTTTTTATTTCTTCACAACAAAACATTTATTTCTTTTACTAATAAAAACTACTTAAAACATTTTGTGCCTACAGCATGAAAATGCTAGAAAATTTCAAATGAATTATTGATAGAATTCTTAATTATTAAATTCATTATGCAGACATTCTGAGAAGTATTTAAAACTCTGCATCCTCCTTCCCTCTCTTTTTTGATTTTCACAATATTTGTAGTTTATATCCTAAAAGAAGAAAGGGAAAGAAAATAAAAACATATTCAGGTTTGCTAGTAGTATTACTCCCTGGTTTGATGACCTTTTGTATATGTCCAGAATATATTTGCGTAGTTTGTCTTTTATAATATTGTTATTTCTTATCCACATAGACAAAATTGCCAGAATTATTTACTGAAATTGCATTCATTTTAGTTAGAATAGTTTATTTCTATTTGAACAAGTGTTTTTAAAAACATATCCACACTGTGTTCACTACTCCTTAGACAATTTAAAATATTAAGTTAAAAAAATTAAATAACTATCTTTGTCTGCATAATGTAAAACATCTGGATAATTTTATATTCAAATGTTTACTGAAATTTTCTTTTGTCATATAATTTTTGACCAGTTTTATTTGATATTTTACTGGGCATGATAACTTTCCTCTGCTTCTTTTAGTTACTACTTTGATTAGTCTAGTTTTGAATTTTAACTAAAATTTAGTTTAACCTATACATATATTCTAGCAGTGTATTTGATAACTTAATTTTCAGGTAATATTGATTATATTAGTTAACATTAGATATGGGGCTAAAGGCAGGAAACATCAATCAACTGGGAGACTGAAAAATAATAGATACTTAATTGTGAATGTATAAAATCTTCTTGTTCATCTCCCTCTTTCTTTTCCTCCTCCTTCCTGGTCTAAAAACTATTTTAAAATTATCATTTTTCCAGCACAGCAGAAATATGAATAATTGGCTACAAAAGCTGCTATTCGAATATAATTGGTTTCACTGTCAACTTTATTTCTCTTTAGTTACCATTACCACAGGTTAGATTACATTCTATTAAATTTAAATAATTCTCCTTAGAAATATAAACTAGTGACTTGAGATTTTTAATAGAATAAAATTTGAATGTTATCAATATTTTATGTATCGGAATTGTTTTCATTTTGGAATGACTTGATTTAAAAACTCAGCAATGATACCTGTGTTTATGTGAACAAGTTTCCTCTTAACTACTTTGCTTACAGTTATTAGATTTTCAACCAGTTGACCTATAGGACAACTAAAGTTCTATCTGTCAGGTTTTAAGTACACCAAACTATCATTATATAAACATTTTCATAGAACAAAAATGTGTCCATTTCAGAGTAAATAATTCTGGCACCAGAAAATGTTAAATCAGCTCTTTCTATTTAAGTGTATTTTTACATATGCTCATGAAGGAGTATTTTTCTGAACCATCTTAAGAGCCTCTGAAAAGGTGCATTAAAATAATAAATTTAAATCATTTACTGCTTAACTGTCTGAATTAGAAAATGTAGGTATCTGCCACCATGGTGGTAGAAAGTATGGTTACCATCCACCCATTGTGCATATGTCATTAATAACTTATAAACTATAATTTTCATTGTTGACACAAATAAGGGAACAGGACTTCCAAATTATCATAATGTTCTTTAAAATTAATTTTACAAGGTAAATTTTCTATTAGCTTCTAATTTCTTATACTTTTTTGTGTTTGATACTAGAGAACTTTCTTTATTCTATATTTTTTGTGCTTCTTTTAGTCTCCATAGTAAGTATTAAAAATGTGATTTACCTGTTAAGGATAGGTAGAGATCACATAAATCACAGATACGTTGATTTAGATACATTCTTGAGCATAGGTAAAATACACATAAATCACATATATATTAATTCTGGTACATCTTTAAAACTTTGAGACTGCCTTTATGTATTTGGAATATTCTGATATTGACAATGCATGAATATATTCCAGGAACATACGTGTACTATATAATAAGTCTCCAAAAGGGGAAAAATAGATATGTCTTTAAAAATTACTATCAGATTCATTGATAAATGTCTTTCCTAAATCTCTCTCCACAGAGTGAATATTGATTTGATAAAAAAGCAAATACAGCATTTGCTATTTTGGTGCCACCATGAGCTCACAGATTCTCGTTAGAAAAATCAGTTGACAGAGTATAAATCACAAATTCAGCCTAACCTCTGTTATGACTATCTTGTGTCTTTTTTTTCTCTATACTGTGGGAGTGATGAAAGTCTGAGTGATATATCATCATATATGTGTGTCATGAGCAATCTGCCAGTTTCTGACTTTAACGGACAAGCTAGCCATGGAACAAGAGTTGAATGACATAATATGGTGGCTGATGCTTCACACTGGATTGATTGCCTGCTCATCTAGTTTAGCTTTTGTAACTATAAAGTTCATACATTCTGTTCTAACCTTTGTTTCTAGCATAGTAAAATTCCTTTTAGGGAGTTACTTATTCATAAAATAGTCTGCTGGAGTAGATTTGTTTAAAATATATGTTAACTTTCTTCTTTAGGAGGGTCTAATGATGCTTCTTTCCCCCTGTCTTGGAATATTAGAAATGTCCAGATTCATTAATGCTTTGCATAACTGCAAAGTTAATGAAAAAAATCAACTTCAGTAGTTATATGAACTGATTTTTTTAAGTGATTACTCACGAATCTTGGAATCTTGTTTAGCCTGTGTCTGAACACCATGGTTAATATACTGAAAGATTTTTCTCTAATATCATTTTTTGGCATTTATTCAAACTACTCACGATTTTAAAATTATTTTTAAAAATCAGCAGTAAATGTTTAGGATTAGTTGGTAAAAGTAGGATTATTTCCTCTCTCCTACTCAAAACTCATATTCCAGGAATTAAAGAGGACTGCAAGTTTGTATCCTAGTGCGGATGGTCTTGGAAACTTAATCCATAGTGCAAGGCACCAAGCTAAACAAGGACTGGGTAGAACTCAGACACTATAAATTTTGTTTTTGTTTTGTTTTGTTGTTTTGTTTTATGTTGGGAACAGAGAAAGTTGTGACTTAGTTTACCCTTTGCCAAGATTAACCACAACTAAATTGCTCTATTTTGATATTCTTTGTTTTAAAGCTACTTACTAAACTATAGGGTTATCTCTTTGCTAGACAAAGACGAATGCTCTAAAGATAACGGCGGATGTCAACACGAATGTGTCAACACAGTGGGAAGCTACACGTGTCAGTGCCGTAATGGATTTGTGCTGCATGAAAATAAACATGACTGCAAGGAAGGTATGAAAGGAGTGTTCTTTTCTTGACAATATCTAGAATTTCATGCAGTTTGGGTAAAGCACACTGCTTCCAGGTATAATTAATAATAATTATTAACTGTTCACATGTATGCGTATGTGTGTGTGTATGTATATACATATATAAGCATATATATATATAGATATATATATGCTTATATATGTTGTATATGTGTGTGTGTGTGTGTAGGTATGCAGCATTCAAAGATCCAAGACAAACTACTGGAAATGCATGTTGCCTAAAAGTTCTGCACTTCACACATGGGTAGCATTAGAATAACTTTGTATAACAGACATAGATGCTGCTATGATGCCATCTGGCAGCCAGAAAAGCACCACATTATCTCCAGGAGTTTATAGAACAGACCTTATAACAGCCTTCATATTTAAACTTAACTTCTGCTGAATGCTTTACATTTGGTTTCATTTCCCTCCCCAGAATATCTCATATACGTGCTACATGAGTGATGCCACTTTAAATATCAAGAGTGTCAAACTCAAATGCCTACCAGAAGAAAGACATTTGGAAATGGTAGATATTGTGCAATTTAAAGATTTTAGTCTTGGTTTTGGCAAAAAAAAAAAAAAAATATTTTACAAGTCATACTAGTAGCATAATAGTAGCCTACCAGTTTTGTCCTCCAGACCGTACAATATTCCTTAGAAAACCAATGATCTTGATCTCAGTCAGTGTGAGCTAGATAGAAACAAACCATTATTCAGTTTCTATTTCTTCCTTTGGAGGCTGCTCCTGAATTTTCTACATAATTGAGATTTATGCCTATTTTGAAAGAATTACTAAGGCAGAATTTGTAACTTGAGTCATTAGCACATGTAGATTGGTAGGTAACTGACTAGCACCAAAGTTAGCAACCTTTTTAATGCACTGAGTTATTGACATTGCCCAGAAACATATGCAAGCAGGATTTTTGTCTCTTTTTAATTTCATGTATGAGGATAAACCCATGCGGATTCTGATATTTGTGACTTCAGATTCTATAAAATCAACAGGCTGCAGAATAGGCCCAGTTATTTTACAGTTATGGAAGATAATTCAGAGAAAAAAAAAGATAGCTTTTGCAGAGTATATGTATAGCCTGTGGCTCACAGGTAACAGATATAAATATCCTAAGTCTTTGTTCATTACAGTAAATATTTTCAAGAAAGGATTTTATAGGAAACTTCCTGTTAGATAAAACTATATCCAGGTACCCCAATAAAGTTCATTTTTACTTCCAGTTAATGGGTCGGATTTCCTTTTACTGTGCTATAGTACAGTCACCTTCCACAGTTCAGCAGTGAGCCTCTTTGTCTCATAGGCTCTTTGTGGGATTCCAGAGGCTCCACATTTCATATGACCAGGCAAGGACAGGGATCATGGAAGTCAGAAAACCTTTGTCCAGACAGGATCCATACTTTAAGTCTATTGTCTTGCTACATGATCTTATATTGTTGGGAAAGAGCTGAATTTCACCTCCTTTTTGTATTCCTCTGTTACAAATCCAAACCTGCCTGTGGACACCTAGCACAATTAAGATAAAGGTCTAATAGTAAGGAATGTGACAACACATTAATTTTGGCATCTTATCCTTATCATGCAGCCCTGTAGTACACCAGGTGTTTTGTCCATTCAGTAAAGAATTCCCCCAAAGGAATTTCTTGAAAAATTTCAGAGAATTAATTGTATTTTAGAATGGGATACACAATACATAACAAATAATTCACAGTCTAAAGTAGAATGTGTAGGGTGCTGCTTCATAAATTATACAGAATGAACACAGCTTGAGGATGTTAAATCTTTTTAAAGTTTGATATTAACAATATGGAATGGCCCCCTTTAAGATGAAGTTATTTTAATTGTGAAAAGCCTAAAAGAAATTTTATGTTAATTGAATGAAATATTCTTTGAAATCAGTTCAGAAGTTATCTCTATGGCTTGTAGTTGTTCACTTATGTTTCCCTTTAGTACATTTTATTTTGATGAAATTTGGGTTAATTTACTTTAGCAGCTAAAATTTTAGTTCAGGTATTCAAGTGCCTATTTAACTAAGGAAGAGAGAAAATATAAACACATAATTTATAAAGTGGCTTAATGGTGTTAATTAACTGTAAATGATGTTTCTGTTAATAGAAATGAATCTAAATGACTTAGTCCATTGATTTTTTGTTTGTAACATTGCATTAAATATTTCACACATACCAAGTTTTGACATCTTTGGTTGTCAATATATGTTGCTCTGTCAAAGCCTGAGCTTACAGATCTCCAGCAGTTTAAAATAGTTTATTTTCTTTTAGGCATTTATCTAATTCATTGTAAACAATTTCATGTGAGCAAGAAAACAAGTGTTGCCTGATTATGCTCAGCAACAAGTGTGCCAAAGCAGATGAATGTGATAGCGGAGACTGGAGTGATGAGTAGTTAGTGCTCGGGAGGACATTTCAGCAAGATAGTGGGTAAATCGGCTGCTTTCTTGCTGGCCCAATTCTGGGCTGCATTTCCACACTGATTGATATTATCGTTATTGGCACAGCTGAGTGTGAACAGAAGATCCACAGTCCAAATGGCTTCATCACCAGTCCCAACTGGCCAGACAAGTACCCGAGCAGGAAGGAATGCACGTGGGAAATCAGTGCCACTCCTGGCCATCGAGTCAAATTAGTAAGTGAGCACATCATTCTTTTTTTAAGGTGACTTCCCGTGTCTTTCTTAGCTGGGACATGGAAGTAGAATGAATGTTTATTGAATTGAACTGAATTAGTAGTCAGGTTGAAAATATTTGCATTCTTATGCTTTCCTACTAACACTAAACAAACCCCTGATTTCCAAGAACAAGGAGCAGTGGTGGGAGCCATGTAGTTCTCATACAGTGTTCTCATCCTGCATGCTTTAAAAGACATTGCCAAAGTTACTGCAAAGCAGGAGGCTCTACTTGCTAATGTGTTATTGGAATTGATATTTCCAAATGCAGGAAGTAAACAAAAGAACAAAAGAATCAGAAATTCAGCAAGAGGGCAATAAAATAACTATTCACTTAAACACAGCATAGTGAATGATTCCCACTGGCTGTGTCAATTTTATATACTTCATATACAGAACATATGTATTTTTTATAATAAAACTAATTTTGTTTTGTGGTTTGTGGAGTATTATTTTGGCATAATATATTTGCCCTCTTTAGATGGATATAGATATTGTTAGACTTCTCTCAAATTCAAATATGAATGTAATGTTTGTCCTCTCTCTTGTATTCTTTGAGTCTTGAATTCTGTCCTGGTCATCTGATAGCATATATTAAAATTTATTATAGGCTGCATAATACTTGAAGAGTATAATTTTAAAAAAGTAATATAGATATTTTTACAATTTTCTGTAATGTGCTGTTGTTAAAGCAGGGAGAATGCCAGTTAGAAGGCTCAAAACAGTCTGAGTCACCATAATAAAGGAATAAAGGGTAAGAGATTGTTTTGAGAATGAGTTACCAGTCCATGTTAGCTTACTGAACCAATCCAACTATAAAGTTAATTTTAAATTCTGCTTGAACCCTTTCTTTTTTGTGATATTTTTGGCCATTAAAGAGGTCTTATTTCTGTGCAGCATTATAATAAAATTAGAGACAGTCACCAAGACTTTCATATTCCTATTACAGAATTCCCTTTAATCATATTTGTAAAATAGTAGTAAACGACTTTCCAAACAGAGACATCAGTTCATTTCGGCCACTCTTTGGAAGGATGCTAGATGCTAAGATGACAGCTCTGTAGGAACTTGATTGCCTTCCAGTCCTGTCCAAGGTCCTGATCTAGAGAATTACTCTCTGAAGCTTGTGGGCTGAGTGAGATATAGAGGCTGTATTCTTTTCAGCAGTGCAGCTACTAAGGGAGTTGGAGTTTCCTGAAGACTATTTCTGTGCGTAGATCTAAATTTTTTTGGTAGCAAAGTCTTTGTCTCTGAAGAATTTCCTTTTATAGTTTGTGTAGAGTGCGTAGTGTCACTATTTAAAGATATTTCACTGGGTATAGAACTCTAGGATTACATTTTATTTTTCTTGTACTCTAAACACTTGATTTTATTATTTTCTGGCTTTCATGGTTCCTAATAAGTCTATTGTAAATCTTAATTCTGTTCTTGTGATGTAATGATATTTTTCTTATGGCTGCCTTCACCATTTTCTTTTTAACAGTAGTTTGATATAATGTATCTAGGTATGTGGGTCTGTGTGTATGTGTGTGTGTTCAGTAAATTGTCTTTTTCAGAATTCTCTGAATTTCTTGCATTTTTATTGTGATGTCTGACCATGCATTTTCGAAAATTCTTAACCATTATTTCTTCACAAAATTCTCCTGCACTTTTGTCTCTCTTTTCCCTCTAGGATCCAAATTACACATATATTAGATTGTCTCATATTATTTATAACTCTTGAATGCTCTATTATTTTTGTCACTCTTTTTAGCATTTCCATTTGCATTGTTATTATAGTTCTCACGTGTAACTGTCTGCTCAGGTTTCCATGACAAATGCCACAGACCGAGACTGGCTAAAACAACAAAACTTATTTCCTCACAGTTTGGAGGCTAGAAGTCCAAGATCAAGATGCTGGGAGGACTAGTATCTGGTCAGGTCTCCTCTCCAGGCTTGTTGTTGGCACTTCATTGCTCTGTCTTCACATGGCCTTTCCTTTGTGTGTGTGGAGAACTAATGAGCTCTAGTGTCTCATTATCTTCTCATAGGGACATGAGCCTTATGGATTAGAGCCTCACCCTTACTACCTCGTTTAACCTTAATTACCTCCTTAAAGGACCTATCACCAAATGTACTCATGTTAGGGGTTATGCTTCAACATAAGAATTTAGGGGGACACAAATCAGTCCATACCATGATCTCTCGTTGAAATTTTCTGTCTGTTATAGCATGTTCTCTAAATTTTTACTAGAATCTTAAGTATATTAATCATAGTCACTTGATAGTTCAAACATAGAGGTCATGTTTGAGCCTATTCTATTATTTTTTCTCTTAACACTGTTGTTTTTTCTTGCCTTTATGTGTGTCTTGTAATTATTTTTCTTAAATGCCAGACATGTGGATAACAGTAGAGACTTTACACTGGAAGTGAACTCATCTTTTCTGTTAGGCTATTATTGTATGTGTGTGTATGGAAAGGGGTGTTGTTGAGTGACTTTAGTTGGTAATTAACCTGAGCTTTGAGTTTTCTTGTTTCCATGACTATCTTCAGTGCACCACTGGCTTTAAATTCTTTTGTCTTAGATTAGAGGCTGAAATCTCAGAGGCATTTTCTAATGTTTCTCCATTATATTTAGCTTCTTTGTTCATCTTAACCATGAATCATGTCCCTCTGTACATGTTTTCCCCTCTCTCAGTGGCAGACTGCAGTTGCTTGATACTTGGCGCTTGCTAGGTTGGTGGTGATGGAAAAGAGTTATCTATTGTTTTAATACAATCCTCCACATTACATAGGCTCTGTATTTTTAGGTCTTAGGGATGGCCTTTCTCAGTGGTCCTGACTCTTCTCTCCATGGCAGCCAGACTCCATCTTATATCTCTGGTCTGGAACAACCAGAGCACCCACACATGCCCATTATAGCATGGTGGTCTCAGGACAGCCATACACTTTACGTGGCAGTTCTGGGTTTCCAAAGAGAAAGTTTGAGAGGCCCAGAGGAACACCTCAGTAACCCCGAAACATTACCTTTGCACATTCTGTTGGGAAAGCAGATCACGAAAGCTGGCTAAGATTGAAGGGAAAGAGAACTGTACTTTCTCTCAGTGGGAGGAGTGGCAAAGCCTATGCAGCCATCTTTAATTTCACACATATATTTAAACATGTAAAATTGCACAGATTCAGGAAAGTGAAGGCAACACAAATGAGTTACTGCTTATACTCTCCTGACAAGTTTGTGCTATATTAAGTTTCAAATGTGTAGCCAAAATACTATGAGGTTGTAATATACCACCTGCTATACAGACAGAAAATATTTAAAGGTGATTTTGTAAATGCCACAATGAATACTATCTAGTAATAATAAACAGAATTTGAATACAATAAAATTATTCCATACTATAAAATAAACATACTCATTAATTTTTGTCCCTAAATCATAAATTTTCTATTATAAAGCTAAATATGAAAATTATATAAAGTTGTATTTATGAGTGAATTTATCAGTTCTTGAGAATTTTTGTATTCTTACATATATTTGTTTTGATAGATGCTCTGATCTTTATAAAACTATAAAATACTATCTTCATATAAATGCAGTAAGCTTAAGAGCTGGGATCCAGAAAGCCTGGGAGCATGTTTTAAAAACAATTCTAAAATAGGCACTCTCTCATGTGTAATTCTAAAATTAAAATATGAATATTCTTTAAAAGTGTTCTCCAAGTAGTAAAATGTAGCTTGGCTGGGCACATCCTGTATCTCACAGGACTGTACTTGGGAGAAGCAGCTGTAAGAACTGTGTGTGTAGTGTCTAATGGGTTCAAAGTGGTATCCGGATATTATCTCAGGTTGGTGTCATAAAGGACACTTATAGATAAGGAAGCAGGCCCAGCCAGTTTAGGTGACTTGGCAAGTCTTTAAAGCTAGTAGGAGTCTAAATACTTTCAAGTCCAGGCATTCGGTCTCTACATTTAATCCTATTTTTCATTAGAGCATACTGTATCAGAGAGGAAAGAGATCCATAGTTGCTGTACATGTACACATATGTAATAATTTAAATGGAAACAATCATATTAGTAAGACAAACTTATAATGATTAACTAAAACAAATATACAACAGAGAAATGTGGAGGGATTAGGAACATGTATTTTTAAAAATGAGATGAGTCTTGATCATAGCACTTCCACTTACTAGCCATGTTATTTTAGAAACATCCTTTTGAAGCCTGATTTCTTCATCTGAAAGTTGGAGCTATTATCCACAAATTGTGTGCATATTAAATGAACTTGTATTTAACGTATTTAGCCCAGTACTTTATTACATTCCAATGAATGTATATCTAAATAGTAATCATAATTATGATAAAAATTATATGTTTTTTGAATAATTCAAACTTGTTAAATTTTTATGTAGTCATATTTATTTGAAATTTAATCCTAACAATTAAAAATGTAGCTAATGATGACTTGTCAAAATATCTTTTTCTGAAGGGCCAGGTACTACATATGATAGACTCTGTAGACTATGTTGTCTGTGCTGTAACAATTTAATTCTACCCTTTTAATGTGAAAGCAGCTGTAGACAATGCACAAATGAGTGGACATGATTGTGTCCAAAAATAAAAGGTTACTTACAAAATCAAGCTGCAGGCCAGATTTGCCCTACAGGATTTAGTTTGTTCACCCAAGCTAGGAAGGTCATGGGTAAAAGAGTTTGAGATCATGGAGTCATAAGTTTGTGCTCATTTCCTAAAAAAAAAATCAGAGTGGAAATATTTGGCCTCCCTTTCTCTGGTGGGCAGAATAGTTCTCCCTCCACCAAAGGTGTTCATGTCCTAATCCCCAGAACCTGTACATATGTTACCTTACATGGCAAAAGGATCTGTGGTTAAATTAAGGATCTGGAATGTTTGGGTGGGCTTGATATAATCACAAGGGTCCTTCCAAGAGGGAGGCAGGAGGTCAGAGAGGAGAAAAGATGCTCTACTGTTAGTTTTAAAGATGGAGGAAGTGGACATGAGCCAAGGAATGAGGGAAGCCTTTAGAAGCTGGAGAAATGCAAGGAAGCAGATTGTCACCAGACCTCTAGAAGTAATTGGCACTGCCCACTCATTTTAGACTACTGACCTCCACAGCATTAGGACAATAAATGTGTGTCGTTTTTAGCCACTAAATTGTGGTCTTGTCTTACGGCAACAATTGGAAACTAATACATTTACCTTATGTTTATATGCATGTGTGTTTAATCATGAGATGATGACTGCATGACAATAGCCATAAAGTAAAAGAAATCTTAGTTGAAAGATAGTTGGAAAAACTCTTCTTACTAAAAAAGGGATAACGTTCTGAATGAATAAGGACAAAGATTTATTATTTCTGGCTTCATCCTGTCTTGGTTCTGAGAGATGCAACTGATCATTAAATTTTGGGTATTTTATTCATTATTTTGAATTACTCTTCATTAAAAACAAAAAATAATTTCCAGGCAAAGGAGTCTACAGCAATAAGCTAATATTCTTATGCCATGTTTATTTGAAGTGTCATATCCCAGAGTTAAGTTATAGAGTTACAATTTACAGTTTAATATATGGGATATTTAGAAAACAAAAACACCCCCAAGTGTTATAGAATTTTCTACTATAAATCCACAAAAAGTGTATTTGATCACAGTTACAGAGAACTCATGAAAAAGAAAAGGCCTTGTGAATTAGAAGAGCGGGGTTTGTATTCCACTGTGCCATTTTTTTTTCCAGTGGCCTCTAATTCTTCCAATATCTTGTGGGAAACCAAATGACAATTCTTACCAAAGACAGGAAAAGGCTGGACTCGGGAGCTCTGAATCTTATTTCACAGCTGCTCAAATTGCATCAGTCTCTTTAATTCTCTTAGTTGAAACGGTCACCCTAGCTAAACTTTATTTCCACACCAAGCACTATCATTTTATTATCTTGTCTTTTGTGAATATATGTAGTGACTCTGAATGGCCTTATCCTTTAAGCAGTGCCTGTATTTTCAATAAAAGCACCTCCGTAGATGTTCTCATAAGGGGGCTGCATATGCAAAGCCTGGCTGGTGGCCAGTTACGTAGATTAGCCTTGCTTGGGTGTTCCAGAAACACACAGTTATTCTTTCCACAGCCTCAAATGAGAGTTCAATTTTATTTCTTTTGAATGGGACTCCTTAATCTCTTAGTCTGTCTTGTGGGAAATGCATTAGGATTTCTGACTAGAATTCACAATTATTCACTCTTTCTTGGTCTTTCTAAAACATAGTAAGCTTAAAATCATAGGATATAATCATGCAATGAGTAAGGTGTAAGTGTTTGAATACAAAAATGTCTGTAAAGTCTTAGTATAAATGCTTAATAAAAATATTTAAAAGTCCCCAGAAAGAGGGCAGTGTTTCAGTAGAAATCAGAATTCCTTAACAGCTCCATACATTAGCTTTGCTAGCTGTCCTGTCCTCATTGTGAAGTTGAAGGACCTTTTGGCATCGGTCTCTGGTGGATGAAAATCTTCACAATGTGCATCACTTAGATATAGCAATTCGTGGCTCAGCATGTGTTATAAAATAAAGTAATAAATTGTGTACCTCACTTTATCTTTAGACATTCAAAAATATTTTAAAAGATTTTCCAGTTTCCCATGAGCTCCTATGGTACCTTTCAATGGCCTAGAAATATTTTGTATTGAGGCAATGTCATTATGTATGGAGCTCTCTCTATGTAGATGGCTCTATATTAAGGGCCAGATTTATGAGATCTGAGCATGTGAGTTAGTCATGCTTTGGCCTGTGTGTGGTGGAGCTTTTGGGTTAGGCTGGAAAACGACCACCCAATCTTTGCAGTTGACCTAACAAGCTGCTACCAATTCCAAAAGGAAAATTCATTAATACCTTAATGAATGAAGGTCGCTTGCATTGCTTGAGAATGTGTCAGCTACAAAACCCTTGCCTAATTTGACTTATAGAGTCAGTCTGATTCCATTAGTAATTTGATAAAAAGCTGAAGCCAGTTGGCTCCAGACCAGGTGTCATTATGCCCCCCAGCCCACCAGCTCAATGCCACTTTGTGTAGTGTTGCTCTGCTCTGTAAAACAGATGTTACGATTTATTCCAGACAACCTGCATTTCATTAGGGAGTGAAGTAATCATTTAGTTATCTCGTTCACTTAGTTTTCAATGGACCAATCAATGGACTGAACATGTGTGGTCTGTAAATTCTGATCTCATGCTTAACTTTCACTTAAAGAATATTCCTTAGAATGTCATTGCCCCTATTTTTACAATTTTCTCTTCTACATGATAGGTTTCTCTGCTTTTTATATTTATAGATGAATGACTGTAAATTACATTCAAAAGATAATTACTTGACATGCAGTGGTTTTCAGATATCGTTATTTTTCTCTTGAAATAATATTGATCTTATAATTCAGAAGCTTGATTTTATACTTTTTAAAATACTCTGGGTCCAGTTAAGCCAATTTTCTCATATTGGTTTCTTAACAGTTACAAATTGCTATTAAAACCGTACATGTGTACACAAGGATATGAGAAGCTGACTGGATACCATTTCATGAGAGGCAGAAAACTTTGCAGTTTTGGTCTGCCACTTCTATAGCATTTCCAACCAGAGGGGTTGGCTATAAACATGGGCTAGGTGGGTAGGGAATGAACAGACTTATCTAGCGTTCCGCCAACCATCCATTCAGGGTCTTCTATCTGCCATGAACCATGTCAACTCTACTCCACCCTCTGCCACTGGATTACAGAGATTAATAAGTGACAAACTCCTTCAGTGATCATCTACTTTGAATGTTGTGTATAAGGATAATTAAACTCTAATAAAATTCCTTTTTTTATTATATTTTCCTGCACTTTTTTGCTTGTTTGTTTTCAGTGCAATTCTTTGTGCTATATTTAATCTTTTTTGCACTACCCAGTGTCTTTGGTCAAATGAAGTGAATACTCATATATGATAATCATACTCATATATGATTATAACAAATAATGACTCTTTAATACTTATTGGTTATAACATTTTAATTGATATGTTTTATAAATTGGGGTGCAGTAGATGAGAAGAGAAATCAGCCCTCTTTCTTTTCTTTTATTTCTTCTTTAAGTACTTTTCATTTTCCTTTCTCCTACTACCTAATTAATATAAATTGTTTCTCTGATTTCTTCCCTTACTCCTCCAAGTAAGAAGTGATAGTAGACAGTGGTATGTTGTGCAATAGATAACTGTGGCTAGCACTGAGGGAGAACCATTTTTAGTGGCTTTTTTTTTCAAAATTACAAACTATATGTCTTAATTAAACTGAGAATTATGATCACATCAAAAAATTGCATTAAAGAAAACGTTTATAAAAAGTTTAGTGCAAATATTTTATGCTGCAGAGATTGTAGCAAAATTAATGAACTTTCAATTATATTTGTTCAGGTTTATTTTATTAATATATTTTTAGCTTTGCTCTTTAGACTTAAGTAGTAGTGATAGTTTAATTCTTGAATGTATAATTGTTTTTCTGGAGAAAGGAAAAGTCTAATTGGCAATAGCAAATAACCTAGAATTCCTGAAATAATTAATACTTTGGAAAATGTTTTCAGTTCATCTCAATAAAAATTTCTTTGTGATATTTAATGTATTATACGTTTATTGAATTTTTATTTAAAAATTTGCTAAGATCTACATGTAAAAATTACGACCAGGTGAATTAGGATGATTCTTAGTTAGCAAAACATATTTAACTTTGCAAGACTTCAAATATTAAAGTAAATGTACCATTTATCTGAAAAGTAAATAAAAATAACCTAGTCTAAAGTCACATTATTGTTCTTTAATTATATAGATTGTAAAATTTAAATAAACACATAGTGAAAATTCCCTTTATTTTATTCTATAAAGATTAACAACATTAAATTTTTGTCAAAATAATTACTTTATGAGGCTTTCTTCTCAGTTTAAGTACCCAAAGGTAGGATAATGTTCAAAAGTTTATGGTCACCCAAACCAGAAGGAATCAATTTTTTAATATAATTGTTTAAAATTTCATGATGCATTCAGAAATTAAATGGAGAATAAAATATCATTTTGTTATTAAAATCTGTCTAAATTCTGGAGTAGATTTAATTACAATAGTAGAATTAGCTATAATAGTCAAATAGTAGACTTTCATTTGGAGTTATTACATTTTTCCCCTCATTATGTTTTCCTAGAACTTGTACATTCTATTGTATTCTATTGTATTATCTTCTAATAATGTACTTTATGGAGAAAATTATTTGTTTTGCTTGTTCATATTGATCTGTATTTCTGTTTCAAGTTCAAATAAAAGAACCTATTTTGAATGATATGTGTGTGTATATGTTTTGTTTTTTTTTTTAAACAGGCTTTTAGTGAGTTTGAGATTGAGCAGCATCAGGAATGTGCTTATGATCACTTGGAAGTATTTGATGGAGAAACGGAAAAATCACCAATTCTTGGACGACTGTGTGGCAACAAGACCCCAGAACCCCTAGTGGCTACTGGAAGTAAAATGTTTGTTCGGTTTGTCTCTGATGCATCTGTTCAAAGAAAAGGCTTTCAAGCTACACATTCTACAGGTCAGCAAATTAAGACCATCCTTCTCTTTTCTGACTAAGATCCAGGTTTTTCCTCCTGTCAATGCAGTGGATCCCATAACAAGATCATAAATGAATCTCTAGGCACAGCAGAAGAAATCTCACTGAAGTCCTGTGTTAAATATTTGAGAACTAGGTAGCATCCTACCTAAATATCTTTGTAGTTGATAAACATTTAAGAAAGAAACCTAATAGTTTGGACTGATTCATATCCAATGCAGTATGATCAAGTAGAACTATTTCTAAGTATTTCTGTAATGTATTTTATATTAACTCTAGAAGTTCAATTTATATATCATATTTAACAGACAGAAATTTATGGCTTGATATTCAAAAATTGTGTTCTTTAACACTTTACCTGGTTAACACGCTTTTGCATTAATATATTTTTGTAAATCAAATTTGGTACTTATCTCTCTTTATACAGAGCCTCATTTTATTCGGCATGCAACACAATCTTTCCTTAAACCTAATGCCAGGTATGATTCTTGCAGATTACAGCTGTTCTGGAAACCTTTAAGAAATATAATTTAGAAAAATACAAAAATTATAGAAAAAATAGAATAACTTTTTAAAAATAATTAAGAGCCAATTTAAAAATATATTCCATAAACATCTAGGAGATGTCATTTTTTTTCCTTTTATTTAAAAAATCAGTTAATGGTAGATGCTTACTAAAATCATCTAGCTTATAGTGACATCTAGTGGCAATCCCTATGCATAAACTATTGAAACTGCTAGGATAAATCTATCTTGGTATAAAACACAGTATAAAAATAGTCTACACATTCATCCATGAAAGAATTTTAGTGAATTCTGTTATGGTTTCATGTTGGTTGCTTTTGTTTTCTTTAATTTTTATTTTAGAAATCAGAGTTTTAATTATTTTTTTGCCCAATATTATTTTTCACTCCAGTGTATTTTATTATGAACATTAGATTTATACTGAAGTCTGTGAAAACATGGATATTCATTATCAAGATATTTATCTTATTTATACTAGTAATGATTGGACTCATCAGTAATACAAATTATTTCTCATGATTAATGTAAATATTTCGGTTTAAGAAATATCTGTCTCCAAAGCTCATGTACCTTCTACTATAGAATATTTTTCTTTTATTGTACAAAGAAAACTGATATAAAAGTGGATTACTATTATTTGAAGCAATAAATAGAGACTGAACGCTTTCTTGTATAAATTTAGAAGTCCTCTGTTCAAAGTATCTAACTGATTAGGCTCATCCATTCAAATACCCACATGAGCAACCTCACTGCCATTTTGTAGGCAAAGCGTGCCTTGGATGTTTAATCCAGCCCTGTCACCTCAGAAATGAGGATTCTAAGACTAAAACTTAAATGACAGTCACATAGCACAAAAAATAGCAGGTGAAATTAGAATCCTAGTTTCTCAACTTCTGCTAATGTGCTCTTGTCAAATTTTTCTTTCTTTTTTCTTTTTTGTCATGTATAAATTTGTGCCCTCAACTAGCTACTTTGGAATTTTCTGGGTGGACTTATATATTTATTTATAATTTTTTATTTTTCAAAGAGTTAACATTCATGATTTATATTAGTTTCAGGTATACAACATAGCGGTTAGATATTTATATAATTTATGAAGTGATCTCCCGATTGGTCCAGTACCCACCCAGTACTATACCTAGTTATTACAATATTATCAACTATATTCCCTGTGCTGTAGATTTATTTTATATTATAACTTTCTAGTAGTCATACATTGTGAAATATTCTTATGTACTGCTTACTATTTATTTCTCCTCAAAGGTTTCTCTTTAACAAGTTTATTATTACATAGTCTTTCTTCAAATATTTATTTTGCTCATACTTTGGACAGACACTGTAAGGTATTAGTAATTTATGGGGTAAATTAGGCATTTGAGAGAATTTATAGAAAAATAGAAGGAAACTTGCCTGTGGACAGCTTTCAGTCTGGTAAGTTAAACTAATTTTTAGAAGTTTCTGAACTTCTGATTTTCAGTTTCTACAGACAAGACAGCTAAGACCTGTACCCACATCTGTCCACTTTTGCTGCATTTATAAGATACATGTGTATTACTGATTGCCTTCTAGAGTGCATGTGGCTGTTACTGATGGGCCTTGAGGTATACATTTTAATTTGCTTCAGTTAATTTATATTTCTGTATACAGTTTTTACTTTATAAGAAAAGCTTCTTGCACTATGAATTTTGAATCCAGGTGATCATAAATGTAGCTTTAACATAGCTTTATTTCTACTTTTTGTCAGTAAGACTGTTCAAATCCAAAGGGAATGGATTTTATTGGAGAGTCTTTTTCTCTGACAGTGAATCTGAATTCTTGTAGGTCCAAATTTATTTTAATCAGGAAACGAACGGTATTACTACCACTTTAAATAAACCAATTGAAAGAAAAAAATATTTTTGTTAAAAAAAATCCTGTGTATTTGTTCAGAGATATGGCTATAATTCAGAAAAAAAGGAGAAACGTGGAGAGAAAATAACATTTTAAGACATGGTATTGTCTCGTAGGACTCCTTTTCTGTAGCTTAAAGCATCACACTTTTTGTCAACACCATTTAAAAATTAAGTAATACATTATTAAACTCCTTAGAAAGGAAATTATTTTGAGCTAACTCAATTAAATTAGAATGCCCACTAAAAGCATTTAGAGATCAAATTACAGGACCTCTCTGGGAATTTAATACTTTACCAGGAAATAAACATGTTTTTCCAAATCAAGATGAAGGCCACCCCCAGGCTTCTCTTCCCTTCTTTTTTACCTTTCTTATTCAGCTTTATTTTCCATTTCCCAGAAATCTGTAGAAGCAGCTCTGGCTGCTTGCAAGTATTTTCAGACAGTTGATTTAAAAATGGTATTGCTGACATGCTAAACTACTGTGTTTATATTTTTCTGATTTGGTAAATGAATAGGGATATTTGCAGAAATATGTTTACTTAAAAATCTTTTAAAGAGATCATGTTAAATGATATATGAATGATATTTCAAAAACACTTATAAGCTATTACCCTCATGCTGCCTATTATTGTCTACTCATGGAATTTCTCTCAGGGTATATAAAAGTCACACCTCTTTACATGTAATATTCAAATGCTCATCCTTAAAAAAAAAAGTGTATCCTGCAGACTAAATTCTTTTTCATGGTTGAAAAATTAACTCCAGAGCAACCCATAGGAACCTATTTGACTCATAGGATCCAGTTATTGATCCGTGAGAATGCAGTTGTGTCCTGAAATGCATGAACAAAAATGGGAACTTTTTGAAATATTTTAAATCATTTAAAAATATTTAAGCCATTTGTTTTTGAAAGTATGCCATTTTCTGAAATTGAATAATGATGCCTTATTATCATTTTCAGATTTACAAAAGCTTTGTGTAATCTCATATCCCATTTTGTTAAACTACTTAATTTCCTCCCTGACTTTTGTTCCAGAGTAGGGCTGGTGAAAAATTGTCTCTCTGGATTCTGGTCTATCTTTGGGACTTCGTTTCTGTAAAGAAGATGCCCAGAAGCCAGTGTTTCTTCCCCATTTTATAGTGTTCTCTTTCAGATTTTTAAAACTTGAAAACAAAACAAATCAGTCCATTATATCAAACTTTGAGAAAAAGTAGAATTTTAAAAAAATCTGTAAATAAGATTTCACTGGTTTATATATTTACATATCAAATTCAAAAATACTTTTCACAAAGTATTTTTCCTGGCCTTCAAAAATATAATTTTTCTTTTCCTATAGCAGATTAACAGTTTTTAAGTATTTTTTAATTTTACTGGCTTTTCGTTTCATATTCGAGTAAATCCCCAGTATGAATGAAGGCATTTAGATGTTCCCACTGGAAAATGATGGTCCTCATTTACATGGCTTTTCCTATGTGCCAGGTTCTTTGAAGCATTTTACATCTATTAACTAATTCTCTCTTCACCTAGACCCTATGATGTGAGTATAATGTGTGATCCCCATTTTAGAAATAATGTGTAGGACAAAGTCCCACAGCTGATAAAGAGCAGAGTTTGAATTTGGACCCAGACAATTTGGCTGAAGAGTTTCATCCCAGGGAGAGGAAATAATTCTTGGAGTTACTTAGATAAGAGAAAATCTCTGTGGGAAAAGGGACAATGCTCGGTTTCCTTTCTGTGGGACTCAAGAGATGATATCTCAAGACTAATTATCATTTCAGCCTTCAGGAGTGGTTCTAAGCACATGTGTTTCTTTACATGTTTTCATTTGTGATAGTGGCACCTATATCAGTAGATTGTGCACAATGCCCTACCCACTATTGGGAAGACAGAGGGACCGTTATATTCATCATGTAACACAGCCCCATGGGGAAACCATTCTTATGACTGAAACCCTGGCTAAAAATTCTTTCACACATCAGTCACACAAAAGTCTCTGAATATGCAATTGTCTGTGACAATGCCCATAGCTTTGTTGAAAGCACAAGTATCGAGACATATCTGAACAGGGTTCCATACTTGAGAATTTAGAAATGTTTTGTTATTTAAAATTAGTAAAACACAATGTGCATAAACCATATACAACTCTGAAAGAGCCAAGTAAGAATCTAGCCACCCAATCCATACTCACACGATGCTTCCAAGGTCTGTTTGTTCGCAGATGCCCACGAGAGTGTTACAACTGTAGTCTGATGCCTGGTGCCTTAACTTCCCCAGATCTTTCAATATTGGATTTTATTTATTTATTTATTTATTTATTTATTTATTTATTTATTTATTTATCTATCTATCTATCTATCTATCTATTTATTTATTTACTTTTTGTCCCATCACAACTTGTCCAGTTTTGCTGGGACTTTCCTGATTTTATTACTTCCCAGAAACTTCTCAGTCCTTGGCAAACAGGAACGGAAAGAAACTCTACTTTCTCCTAATGTTTTCATATCCTATTCTTTATCTCCACCCATCTATCCCCCAGCTGTAGGTCTGCATATATATTCGCTGGGGAGGACATTGCAGACTTCCTCTGCATTTATTTTATTTAATTTCTAATTATTGTTAAGTTTTGGGGCTCTGATTACGAATTCCTGAGAAAAATTTTTTGAAAACTTTCATTATCTAAATTACACTAACCGTATATTTTTACACATGCTTATTTCTTTCTTTAGTATATTTACCTCTAGTGACAAAAGTAATAACTGGTAGAGTATATGTTAATTAACATCTCTCTGAAAAAGCTGTAAAAAGAGCATATAAAATTTTTTATTTATTACAAACACAAAATACAACTAAATAGGTTCTGAAACTAAAAAGGTAACTGCAATTAATGATGTGTCTGTTTTTCCCAATTAAATTAGTAAATATTTTTCCCTAACTAAAGTAATACTGTTCTACATATTCTGTGTTAAAGTTCTATAACACACACCCATACTCACACAGGAGTTTTATATATTTTATTGATTTTAAAGTTATTTCTTATTCCTTTGAATTTCAGTTTTTTAAGTTATTAAAATTAAACTCACTGACCTTTTCTTACTAGAATAGTTATTTTAAACTAAAAACAATGAGGTATAATAATAAAAAATATTTATTGAGAGTTACTATAAAGTAGGCACTATTTTAAGTAAATTTCATGTATTAATTAAATCCTCAAAACCCACTACAATTGTACTATCATTATCATGTCTTTTACCCTTGAGATCAGAGAAGTGGACTCTTATCTGCAGGCCCTGAGCTAGCTCTCAGTTGTTGGAGCTGTGATTTCAAGCCAGCAGTCTGTGTCTAGGGCCTGTGCCTGGACCTAGTGCACCATCCAATTCTCCAATTATGGTAAACATACCTGATGATAGAAATGAATACAGAAGCTAAAGAATGGTTAGGCTACATCGAAATAGAAATCGGACCCATTAAAGCTCACTGAGCTTATTTGTCTCATTTTTCCCCCCTGGACAGAGTGTGGCGGCCGACTGAGAGCAGAATCGCAACCTGGAGACCTGTACTCTCATGCTCAGTTCGGTGATAACAACTACCCGGGACAGGTCGACTGTGAATGGTTGTTAGTGTCAGAACGAGGCTCTCGACTCGAGTTATCCTTCCCAATTTTTGAAGTGGAAGAAGAAGCTGACTGTGGCTATGACTATGTTGAACTCTTTGGCGGTCTTGATTCGACAGCTGTGGGGCTTGGTCGGTTCTGTGGATCAGGGGTAAATACAGTACCAGCAGGTTGCCACAGACATGATTCATGAATGACATGTGTAACATATGCAAAAATGCAGTGTTTCTAACAAAAAAAAACTTATATTATTAATGGCTTGACAAATTATAACACTCACACCACTTCCAACCAGTTCCCATCTCTAGTGAATTTGCTTGATAATATCAAACAAGACAGATGAATTCAGCAGTTATAATTTTTTTTGTTATTGTCCCCATTCTAATTTTTAGATTCATGTTTTTATTTAATAATGCAATATATTTTAGCATACACATTTGACAGCATTGTAACCTTGATAAATTAAATATTTTATCAGAATAATACATATTTTGTTGTGAAGACATTTGTCCCAATTTTTTGAATGTCTATCAGTATTTATTGCTTAAATAATACTATTAAACTCCTGTCCAAATAGCAACTGAAATGAAACAAACAACAACAAAAACTTCTTGGAACTTATATTATTAAAATAAGAAGAAATTGGATTCTGGAAGTGGCTCTGCCTCAGAGCACCTGAAACAAATTTAATGTCTCTTTATCCTTTCTGAACCTCACTTTATTCATTTGTAAATCAGAGGAACTTTGCTTAAAAATTTGGGGAAAAAACACCAAGTTCCAGAACTTAGAAACAGACTTAAGTATGTTCCAAGCCCAGATACATCACTGAATTGAACATGCCCTTTGTTTCTCTGAAACTCAAGTGTTCTCATCTGTTAAATGGAGAAGTCACTCACATACACTTTCATGGTTGTTGGAGAATTAAATCACATGCAAAAATAGTTTCCAAACATGAATTACATTGAAGAAAAAGTGACTCATTCTGTTGTTTACTTGCTTGTTTGTTTGTTTGTTTTTCAGCCACCAGAAGAGATCTATTCAATCGGGGATGCAGTTTTAGTTCATTTTCACACTGATGATACAATCAACAAGAAAGGATTTCATATAAGATTCAAAAGTGTTAGATTTCCAGATACCGCACATACCAAATAATAACGCCAAAACCTCCTTCAGAACATAAAGGAATGTGCATAATGGAGAGAAGACGTGTTTTTTTTTTTAAATGAAGATATTAGCACAAAAGTTTTATATAATGAATTTGAAAAGAAGAAAACTGTAAGACCCTAACTCTCTTGTACTAAAAGAGAAGTTTCTAGCTAACCCTGATCAGCATTACCAGGATATTTGAACTCCATGCTTGACAGTATAAATAAAGTTGGTGAACGGGCATCATGTGCTTCAAGGACGGCTCCACAAGCTTTTGCTCTCAGCTTGACATAGTTGCCTCATAACTCAGACAGTTCATTTCAGGGTCTGTGACACTGCAATGTTCTTTTTGACAATTTTGCAAGATTTGGGAGAAATAATAAAATAATCTTGCAGATCATAAACTGGAAAACCCTCTCCTTTATCTTAAGATAAATTGCTTTGGCTTTCTATCTTGGACACAGTGTACACCAGATCCATATGAGATGTTGTGAAATGGGAGTCTTTTGAGGGTGATTCGTACTTTAAATGTGGGTGTGTCCAGAGTTCAAAAACTGGAATATTTCAGCTTCATTATTTTCACTTGCAGGCAAGATTAACTTCTTTGAAACATAAATCATCTTGAGACCACTTTGTTTTACTGGTATTTTGACAAGTTTAAAATGTCAATAGTTTCTATTACTGCAGGTAAACTCTAGACATCATTTATTTAAGTGCTGGAAAATGCCTGGTTGATTGGTAAACTCAATTCTTTCAGTAAAAGTGCTGCCTTTTCACACCAAATCCAAGAAGCCTTGTGATGTCTTCTGAACTTTATGAGAAAACTCCCGACAGGTGTGAACAGGATTCTTCTAAGCGACGGCCTGGATGGTTCATACTCAAGTTACCACTGCTGCTATCATCTTTCTTTTGTTGTTGATCTGTTGTAGTTGTTATTGTTGATGTTGTCATGGTTAATATATTTTTTAAAATGAAACAAAATGACGCAGAAGTAAGCCTTGTAAGAATTGAAAGATTTTTTTTTTCTCTTCCTGGGATTCACTTATAAAAAAACGCAATGTTGGAAAAGGATTTGTTTCTCAAAGACTTCCTATGGTGCTATTCCATAAATTTTTTTTTAAAAAACAAAGTTTGTGATCTTTGAGCCAACCACCTGTAGACTATGAATGTCTCCCTGTGTGTGGCTGGTGGCATTTGAAAACTAAAGACTTGTTAAATGTATCAAGAGCATATCGCGCAAGGGCAGCACTTGTCCTTGGAACAACTACATATAATGCCTTAGAATTCTTGCACATGATCAAACAGATCCTTGTAGAAACACAGCTTTTGAGATATGGAACATAATAGTGTATGTGAATTAGCAGTTCTATCAGGAAACTTCATTTCCGTAACAGAACATTGGGTATAAATATGCTGACTTGCTTTTGTTGTAGAAAATGAATTTTCTGCTTTAAAGCCATGTACGTTTTTAATATTAATGTATGTATATGTGAGATTGTCTGAGTGAGTGAAGTTATAAGAGGATGAAAAGTAGTGGGTGGTTGAAAAGTTAAAATTTATGTGCTAAGTTCTACCAGAATCCTGTTTGAAGTAGCACCTTTCTTAGGAGGTTTCATGGACAAATAATGGGAACTATTAATTATTATTGTTATCAACCCATTAAAAAAAAAAGGCTCTTTCCTTTTGGTATATTTAGATGTTGACATAGATTTCTTTAGGAAGTAGCTTCGTTTCTGCTACCTGTCCATGAACATTCAACATTTAATAAAATTGGGTATTTCTCTTCATTTTACCAAATTAAACTATACACATAGATATAGCTTATTTGTTTTTTTGTCATTTCCCTGAAGAATCTTTTATTGCATATGAATTATAATATGTAAATACATTTTTAAAACCAAGCTTTTGATCTTATTGAATGTTACTTTGGAAACGTATAAGTATTGCCTGCAATATAACGAATTTTTTAGTGGAGCTGATTTATTCCAGTAACTTCTATATTTTTTCACTAGTCTCCAATTAGTCAAAATTTATTAGGAATGGGACAGAGAGGAGAAAAAACCATTAACACCGAGTGTACCTAGGCTGTTCCTAGCCTGGTATTGGGCACATGCACTAGCTCTTTTTAAATTTTATGCTACCCTTTGAAAGTTTGGCAATGTTCTCATTCTGTAGTTCAGGAACCGAGGCTCAAAGGTGTGTTCTTTCCAGGGGTTACAGTGTAAAGTTAGATGTTGAAACTCAGCTTGTCTGATATAAAAATCTGTGCTTGTTCTACAAAACATAGTAGAATCAATCTTGACCTATATAAATAGTAGATTTTTTTGTGATGAACCTTTTCCACATAAAGAAATTTTAGGGGTGAATTACGGTAAAATTTCAGAAACAGCATGACAATTCAAATATCAACTGTAGATAGCTTTAAGGATCACAGTTAGTATTAGAAATAAATTTAAAAAAAAACTATAGTTTGGAGTTAGTAACCTGGGCCTTTTGTTAAAATAAATACATTAAATTATTTTATCTGCTGTGTTAGGAAAAATGTGTTCTTTAAGAAATATTCTGGACATTCCAGATGACATTAGGCCACAATGAGCTGCTTCAATACAACCAAGAAGTTAAAGTAAAAAGTATTTAGAAAGTATGTAGAGATGTTGTCATAACTTTAGGTCTTCAATGTGAACATAATTTTTATTGTATCTATGTCAGATAACAGTTCGCTGCATATTATTTTTATATTAATTCAAATTTGGCTTAAATGTGTTAAATGGGAATACAGATAGTTTCATTGTTTTGTTAATAATTGTTAGTTACTGTTCTAGACATTTATTAAATTAATTTTGTAAATTATTTTCCACCCCTATATCATTATATTGGTTGTTCTCTCTATTTTGCCACAGTTCAATTCTTATATAGTTCTATACAGAGAAAAAAAAACTTGCTCTCACTTCATATGATTTTATTAAATTATTTTTAAAAGTCATCAGTCTAGTTTATTACCATGACTTAACATCTCTGCACAAAAAGAAATGTATGAGAAACGGCACATATTTTCAAAGTCCCCGAATGGTCACTGCCTGTATTGGCTGGATTTTTGCTATCTAAGACTAATTTTAATATATCACAGTATCAGATTCAAATTCTGTCCAATTTTGTTTTTAAATATCCTAGTCTCTTTTATTTGGTATCTATTACTATTATAATTTTTACAGTAATCCTCAAATAGAAAATTTTGTTCTCCCACAGAGAAAATCTCTAAAAGATCCAATAATTATTATGCTTCAAAGAATAAATGTTATTTTTTAAAAGAATTAAATTACGTACTTGCTTAGACTTAGCAAACTATAGCTATTGTGATATTTTACTTGAAGCAATTAGCAAAATGTTTGCAAATTTAGTGATAATGGGACTAAAACTTACTTTTTGGAAAACCTTTAATATCACTTGTTAAATATGGC
Organism: Macroglossus sobrinus; assembly: GCA_004027375.1. Classification (NCBI taxonomy): domain Eukaryota; kingdom Metazoa; phylum Chordata; class Mammalia; order Chiroptera; family Pteropodidae; genus Macroglossus; species Macroglossus sobrinus. Next base: position 124,946 of record PVKZ01002273.1, read on the forward strand.
ATGGGAGGAGAAAAACAGGAAAAATAATTACCTCCCAAAGTTTTATAACTTGAATTGCAGTAATGCCTTCTATCTTATAAAAAAAAATGTGTAATATGAGCTTATCAAAAAGAAAAAAGCTGGACTGTGAGTGAATTGAAGCATTTTATGCTTCAATGCATAGTAAATGGTTGCTGATGAATACTTAGCTTTTAGGCTTTTACTGTTATTGTTATGAAATTGAGAAATTTCGTTATTAGCTTAGGAAACAATTGATAAAAAAAAAAAAGGCTGCCTCTGATACTTTGTGAGATATTGTTTTAGTTTCGAAACTATCTTTTGACATCTACTTTTCTTATTGTTCAGCCTTCAACCCGCCCACCTTCCCCTCCCCACCAGCATATTCAACCCAAATCCAACTCACCATGTAATTGATTCTAGTCTGCATCGCGACACCTACTTCGTGCAGAGACTGAGGCAGGATGATTCCAAAAAGGTTATAAGCCCTGAGCCCTGTATTTAAACCTCCCTCTCATACAATTTTTTAAACAGAAATTAATACAATAAATAACTTCTAATTTTTAAAGACTTGTAAGTGGAAATATATTTGGGTTAAAACAGTTGAAAAGGGAAGACCTAAGAAGCAAGAGGCTTGAGATCCTGGCAGTTGAGTCTGTTTTGCCTTTGCTGCATGAAGGTGTTGAGTAAATAATAAAATTACTTGTGTTGTTGTGTTATTTATATATGAATACGAGCTAATGGCTTCACCAATCCCTCTGCTCTTACTGTGCTCTATCTACCTATTTTTTTTTTGTAAAGCTGGGAAATTAGGTATATAGCATTTCATTTTTACACAATATTAAATTTGTAGAGTATACTTGCATCTTAAATGAAAATAGCAACTAATTTTTCAAACTGGTATACAATAGTTTAAACACGTGCTCTATGCCTCAGTAGTTTTCTTTGAAAATTACATTATAAAAAACAGATCCAGGGGTAAGAATATTATAGGATGATTATTTTAGTTATAATTCAACAAATTTAAGATCTGAAAAACTTCATGTCTATTGTAAGCTCTATTACAATTATTTTAAAAGAGTAAAAATTTAGTTAAAAATCATAATTTTCAATCATGATTTCTTCATGATTTTTAAGGAAATATTTCAGAATCAGTGATTCATAAATATTTAAAATTTAAAACATCTGCCAGGCATTGTTAAAAAATGTCTGATATATTAACTCTTTTAATACAACAACTGTGAGTTATATTTTATTGTCTCTATTATTGAGGAAACAAATATACTGGTGATCACAAAAAAAATAAACCGTAATAAATCACTAAAATGTTTAAGGAAAGACATTCAGATTGGATTAAAATTTTATTTATAAGCTTTTAAAAGGAATGCTTGTAAAACATAGTATCAGAAAAGTTAAAAGAGAAAAAGTTACATCAGGTACTTATAAGATAAAAAATACTGATGTTTCTATAGTAATATTAAATAATTAAAGAAAGCTTAAGGCATAAAAGATCATTTGAGATAAAATGTGTGAGTCCACAATGATAAAATGAAATGATAGATTAAAAAGTTTAAAACAAATTTTAAAAACAAATTTGGATGAATCTAAGAATAGAGCCTCAAAATATATAAAATTGTCAAAATCATTTAAAAATGTAATCCATGATAAAGTGAGAACACTAAGGTCTCAGTAAAAGAGATATTAAGATATTAGGTATTTACAATCTTTATATCTGATGAAAAATTAGAACCTAGATTATATAAAAGTATCCTAAAAGTTGACAAATTACATGCTGTGAAACAAATTCAGCTCGCTACTTATTTGTACAGTCTATGAGTGAAGAATGATATGTAAAAAAGACTGTTAGCCTTTTGGCAAGAACGGTTAAAAAGTTGAAGACAATGCCTGTTGGCTCATAAATCCTAAAATACTCTTTGGCCTTTATAGAATAAAGATAGCCAACCCATGCAAAAACAAATGTGCAAAGGATATGTACAGGAAATTCACAGAAGGGGAACTCAGAATGGTCAATAAACAGATAAAAATCTCTTTGACATTGCTATTTGAATATTTTCAATGTAAAAAGTGGAATACTACTTTATATCCATTGCATTTTTTAAAATTAAAGTTTTATACACTTTCAAGAGTTTGCAGGGGTGTATAGTGCATAGGAACTCTTAATTACTGGAGGGAAGGTAACAGTACAAATACTTTAGATAGCTACTTGACCATATCTAACACTTGGAAGGCGTCGTACCCATCAACCAGAAATTCTATTGCATGATATAAAAAAATTCTTGTACTCTTGCCTGGTGTTAGAGAAGCCAATCAAACTGCCAGAGATAAGCACCAGAGAAGCTGGGCCAAGACTTTGTAGAATTTTGACTACTGATTCAATCTCCTTACTAGTAATTAGCCTGACAAGTTTTTGATTTCATCATATGCCAGTCTTCATGATTCAGTAGGTTGTATGTTAATAGGAATTTATCCATTTCTCCTAGGTTGTTCAATTTGTTGGCATGTATTTATTCATAGAAATCTCTTAATACATGTATGAGTGTGGTATCAGTTGTAACATCTCCTCTTTCACTTAGTTGTATGTATTTGGCCTCTATTTTCTTGGTACATCTAGCTAAGGTTTATCAATTTTGTCTTTTCAAAGAACCAGCTCTTAGTTTCATTAATCTTTTTTTTTTAATAGTCAATGTTCATAATTTCCCAATTACCCAATTAAAATAGTTAATTATTTCTAGGAAAATACCTATACCTATATCTTTATTAACTATCTATCATCTATCATCTATATGTCTACATATACGTTAGGTATAAGTTACACTTATTATGACAGCTGGTCTCTTATAGGTAGTTATCTTCACCAATTAATTATTACATTAATAATCACTCATTGAACTTAGTTGTCCAATATATTTTAAATACTATGTAAATTCCTCATGAAAATTTATTTTTTATTTATATTTTATTTTCAGAAAAGTTCAGTGTTATCTCCAATTATTGATGAATTAGAACCAATCATTTTTCTTGATAATTACAAATTTTAGATATATTATTTTCTTAAAAGTATGCATTCGTTTACAAAAAGTATGCCATAATCTTTTATCACATAATTTTATACCAACATTTATTAAGCTCTTCCCATATGGCAGACACTATTTTAAGATATTTAATTATATTAATTTATTTAATCCTCAGAATAATCCTACAAGATAAATCAATTTTTACAAATGGAAAAACTGTGTCACATAGCACAAAGTACTAACTACTTCATTATTCTTAATCTTCCAGTCTTTGACAGACAATGATATAGCTATTTTGCCTAGGATATTTAATGTAGTACCATTTTCTTTTTTCCTGAGGACTTACGTGCATTGAAGATTCATAGTTGCCTTAATCTTATGGTTGTTAACATACTAAAGTTTATTTAAGGTATGTGTGCAAATAAGCTTGAGGAAAGTGTTAAGGAGGTCAAAATGTATTTTTAAATGTTATATTTGGGGGTAGTAAACCAAGTAAAGCCCAATTGTGACTAGTCAGATAATTCTTTTATTACAGACACACCATATAGTAAGGCCACTCTATATAAGGGAGAATGTCAGTAATTTTATCCTTAATATTGTCACAGTTAATCAAGTGTACTTAATTTCTCAATATTGGATATGATTAAAATACACTAATGTTAACCTATTTTATAACATGTTTTGAAGCATTTTGTCTTGCTTCTTTCAGTTGGGGTTTATCTACTTCTTTTTAACTTCTTATTAACGTTTTTAAGTCTACTCTTAAAAACAAGTATGAGGTGGATATACTAGTTTGTATTGATTAGCACATGAATAAGTGTATTTGTGTGATAATGTTATAATGTCCTTGGGAGTTTCTTAGGTCTCAGTCCTACATCTATTTTCAGTTGACACTATTTCCTTAGCCTCCCATCCTCACAGGGAGCTGGTAACTTCCACATTCATACAGCCAGTCAGACATCTTTGTTATGTCCCCAGTGTGAATATCAAATTGCCAACCAGCTATTTCAAAAACACTTCAAAGTCAACATCCAAACTAAAGTCAAGATTCCACATACTTTGTTTCATGAATGATGTAATTCCTCCTCCAGGTGTAATATTAGAAATTCTTCTTCTGCTTTACATTCCATACCCAATTCAGTACTAAGTCTTGTCACTGTTACCTCCTAAATCAATTGGTCTGTTTCTCTCCATCTCTACTGCTACTAACCTAGTGCAAGTTACTGTCATGCCCTCTTTGCCCTTTTGTAATAGCTCACTCTATGCCAGTCAACCAAACTCTCTACATATATTCATTTATTTAATCCTAATCTTATGGGGCCAGGACAGTGATTATATTGATTTGTCATTAAATAACCTATTTAATTTCATACAACTAGTGAGTGGAAAAACTGGAATTTGAACCAGGTCTATCAGGTGCCTGCATTGGTATGCCCTTAAACAGAACATTTTAGAACTTGATCTAGAGAAGTGAATATTTTATTTTTCATAAATTCTAGGAAAATGGATTGCGACTATTTTAATTAAAGTTATCCTGAGCCTTCAACACTGCCTTGTAAAATGAAAAGTAATTTTTTTATATTGGAGTTACTTAAATTATGACTCTGAGAAAGATGGAGCATTTAACATTGAAATCTTAGCTCACCAAAACTCTTTTGACGGAGAATTAAGATAATGTGATCCAGATCTTTTTTTTTTTTTTTTTTCCTAAAACGTGACATTTGGCTTAACACAGGAATAGAGTTTGGAGAAACTTGAAGAATAAAGATATCACATGTTCTTAGACTGTGCCTGTCCTATATCAGCGCTCTCAATTAAGCCTTGGGCAAGTGCTGCATCGCAGTCTATTTACAGTGGAATCCTGTGACTAGTGCCTGAAGTGCAGCTCATCTATCCCTGTTGATTACAGAAGTATCCTGTGATTGAAATTCCAGATGCATAGGAGGCAGACTTGACATCCTGTTTTGAAAACTGAGGAGACTGACCTGCATTACCTTCCAAAGTCCATCTCAAACTGACACAGAGATAGACTCCATGACAGTCTGCAGATTTATTTAATTGAACTCTGTTTTAAAGTGACTTTATTTTCCTAGGCTGTGTTCAACATTGGGGTATGATGGATGAGTTCAAAGTCAAAATCTCTGTAACTGAATTGACACTATACCCAGAGTTACAGCACCCTGAAATCCATTAAATTTCCAGGAGAAACAAAACAAAACAAAAAACATCTTATTTCCTCTCCAGAATAAGGAGTATTTTGAGAATATCAACAATTTGTACTCTCTCTCCTGATGTCAGGAGAGATGCTGTTGAGTCAGGTTACCCCCAACACTTAACACCTGTGAGAGTTCCTAGTTGGGGGACCATCTTTTAATGACTTTCAAATTTTGGCTGTTGGCTTTTCCCTCAGCTCCAGCATCTGCTGAATTATGCAGCAAGTCTCAGGAGCATTCCTTTCTGTCAGCTGTGACAACTCCCAGCAGCCACTTTCCAATGAGTTGGTCTTCCTGCTGTCCTAATTCTCTAGCAGTTTCTAGGTTACTAAGGTATTCTCTAGTTTACCATCTCTATGTGACTCTAAGGACATGGCATAAACTTAACCAGCTCCCCAGTGGCATTCCTACAAAAGTCTATGTAAAACTAGAGGAATATCCTGATTCTGTCTCTTTAGAGCTCTGTTATTATTGTTGACTCCAGATACACTGACTTCTAGCTCAGAATAAAGTCTTATCCTCATTGAAGTTATCATTTACATCTACAAAGTCACAACTTAGTAGGGTGAAATTGCTTGCAGATAAGTCTAAGGTTATCTCTAACTCTAACTTTTAGCTTAGGCTTTCTTGTTTTCATTGCTCAGGGTCCCCACCTGGATAAAGATGTTAATTCATGATCTGTGGTATCTACACGTAGAGATAGTTATAGAAAATTTGAATATTTTCTCACATAATTTTTGCTCTTGGCCCAGGGAGTTATGGTTTGAAATAGAATTTTCAATAATGTCTCCTAATTTGGAAAGAAGCAGCCTTGAGGTTTACACTTATCTAATTTCTCTTCTGTTTGTCAGTAGAAATGTTAGTTTTATAGAGACAGGTGAAAAGTGTGTATGTAAAAGTAAGATTGCTTTTTGAGGCATAGGCAAAGCTGGCTTTTTGTATAGAAGTGTTGGCTTCGGAGATCCAGAAGGAAGCAACCCCACAAACTGCATAGGTATCCCCTTTCCTGGAAATAGAATACATCCCACCCTGGATGGAGTGAACCTTGAAAGACAACTGTTCAGTATTAGATCGGGGAGCTGAGCTCCATTCCACCCCCAGAAATCAAAGAGCTCCGGTTCAGCTTTCTCTGTTTTCTCTCAATGCATATAGTAGAACACTTAACCCACAAACTGCTGCACCCACAAAGACCGACAGTTCTCTGATAACCTGGAAATGGAGCCACATAATATTTAAAATTATGGCATACTCTATAATTAAAGATTCTAGACAGAGCTGGACAAGCATGGCCAATAAAAAAAGAAATGATCTGGCAAAATACCATACGATCAAAATAGCCTTCTAAAGAACAAGTGAAATCTCAATGAGGAAAATAGATCCAGTTGAACATTAAATTTCTAAAATAGAAAAAAATATGGAGACAATCAGAGTAAAAAGGCAGAGGGAGAAAAAAAGGATTAAAGCAAAAAGGGACCATAATAGGAAGACAGATGACTGAGATAATCTGACATTAAACAAGTGGTGTCTCTGAAATAGATAACTCAATTAAAGGGATAATGCTAAATGTTAAAGTGCAGACTCATTTCCCTGAAATGAAGAAATGATTGGATCTGCAAATCGAGAGGGCACACGCTGAATTTTATCTTAGTATAGCTATGAAATATATAAGAATGAAAATATGATTATTCAGGCTTTCAATCTGAATAAAGCAAGAAACTTGAAAAATGAAAAAATCAGTCTGCCTCAGAGATCTTCACAATAACCATGAGTGCCAAAAGAAAATGGTGATGTTTCTATTTAGGTGATCTGAAGATCTATGAGAGCAAGAAGCAGCTCTCACTTATTCATTGCTATATCTACAACACCAGAAGTTTATGGCACATAGTACATGCTCTATAAATACTTCTTGAAAAAATGCATATAAATTCCTGAGAAAAGGTGGGTAATTATTGTGTCAACTTATCTCTCAAATATAAAGGTACATTCTGAGATATGAAACAATATATTCCTTGGTTTATTTATTTATTTATTTATTTTAGGCAAGGCAACTCTTGGTTGACCTCATGGATTGCAAGGACCTTGTCCACTTACAATCCCTTTTTTCTTTTTTCTTTTTTATGCCTATAGCACCTGGTCTTCCTAGGTGGTCTCCCATCCAAGTACTAACCAGGCCCCACTCTGCTAGCTTCTGAGATCAGACAGGATCGGGCTTGTTTGGATAGCATGGCCACAGATGGTAAATGTTCCAGGCAAGCAATAAATGAATCAAAATACAAAGTTTGGGAAAGAAAATATGTAATATTGTATCATTTTTTAAAAAAACTAAAACCATACATTTATTTTTTCTAAAAGAAGAACTGGCAGAAAGGTCTGATAGGGAAAGAAAAAAAAATCATCTGTGCTGGGAAGTGGAATAAATTGGAATATAGAACCAAGAGTGACAGGTTTATAGAATAAGAGGTTAGGAGACTGTTGATGTTTGAGAGACTTGGAAAGGGTAAAAAGGGGATTTTTAAGAAAGATTATGGGAGATCTGAAAGTACAGATCAGTATTATTTATTTTTGCTTTCTTATCTTTTTTGAAACTTAGTCATATTGTGCCCTACATATACATATACATATATATATGTGTATATACATATGTGTATATGTATGTGTGTGTATATATATATGTATACATATATATGTATATGTATATGTCTGTACAAAGTTAGAATATGAGGTTCATGAGGCCAGAGATTTTTATCTTTTCACTGCTATATTTACAGCACCTATAACAATGTCCTAATCCTACTTTAGAAAAAGTAAGTGTTCAATAAACACTTGTTGAATAAATAATATATTAGGTACTGTTATGTAGTAAATTTTTTATTACAAGACATGATCATTACAAAACTGGTGATAAGATTTATTACTAAATCTTTCAAGACATCAGCTTTTATTTGGATTATTTCTTTTTACTATGTTTTTGATATTCAAGTACCTATTTCTCCTGTTCATTGCTTCATTTCTCTATTATTTCTACCTGTCACTTCTTAGGATTTATAAGATAAAGCCTTTTTTTTTCTGCAAAGGTGATTATAGCAGAAACATTTTTTTTTGGAAATGTATTTGTATTTCTTTTTAGAATTATATCACTTTAGAGGTCTAAGACACTTCACAGATAATTCAGTCTGGTCATTTTTAGAGAAAGGAAAAGGCAATCCATGATTCTAAGTGACCTGTCCAAGGTCCCATAGCTTCTCTGATTTAAAGTTCTTACACTCAGTTATTTTAGCTCTTTGCTTTACTGGCTTTCTTAAATATCAAGGTATTATAGCATATAATATTTCTCTCATTTAAAAATATTTTCAAATGAGGTCATTGTACGTGAGTATTTACTTTGAATATTAAAGCATAAAGGGACTTCAATTCCCTAAACATCAGCTTCTTACTTTCTTCTCTAATGTTTGGGTATGCACGCCATAATTATGTATCTACTGAAGTAAAAATTCATGGTTCATTTGAGTCTTCTGAACATTCTGCCAAATTTCAGGGCCTATCATCAAGGCATTGTTTACACAATCAATCTGCCTCAATTGTATGTCCACATTTTCTTCACCACTCACTTAAGATCCATAGTGAGTAGGAGAGAAAAGAAGAAATGTGCTCTGCTTCCACATTTCTGCCCATTATTAATATTGTGGTAAGAACACTTCTTTCACATTGGACCATTTTCCAAAATGTAAACTTCTTGACCCACTCTACATGAAAAGAGAAACAGTAGACCAAGATGCTGACAAGGAAAAATATGATTTTGCAAATGCAAGACCAATGTATTATTTTGATCTTGGAAGAGTCTAAAGAAATTTAGTTCTAACTTTTGTCTTGTGGGATCTGAAGTTTATATTTCATGTGAACAAGAGAAATCTAATTAAGTGTAATGATTGCTATTGCTACATAAAAATTAAACTTGAATAAATTTTAGCATCTTTCTTTTATAAGTGAGTGAGTTCCTTAAACTTTAAGTAAGAAAACACATCACAGTTATCTATTTTTTGTTCTATATTGGGAGAGAGTGACTTAATTTCTACAGACTTTCATGAAGGATAAAGCTAATACAGACTACGGGAGTTCATCTCCTTCAGATCCTCCTTTTATATTTACTTAACAATAGTTTGACATTTGGAACTTATCTTTTCCACCCATATTGAATGTGCCACTCACCTACTTTTCTCCAGTTTCTCTGTCTATAAGCAACTGTTTATATATAATTTCACAGAAACAGATGAAGGTCAAGCTTCTTCAATAAAATAAAAGACTTTTCTTGACCAAAGCAAAAGCATAATGACTACAATAAGGATTAATTTTAAAAGTGTGTAATACTTCATTATCATTACATTCTATCTCATTTCATAAGAGGTAAATATAGAATTGTTTTAATTGCACGAAAATATAATAAGCAGTGAAAACAATGAAAAGTGTATCATATGATATAAATGTACTCTGTGTTGATATCAGCTCTTGAATAACTTTATAAGCTTAATTAATAATTTTAACTCTTAATGAAAAAAATGTTAATCTTTCATAGACATTAATGATTGGCCATAAGTGTTTTAGAGTCAGTCTGCAGTTTAATTCAGTTTACTACTTAGGTCTTAGCTAAGTTACTTAAAATGATTCTTCAAAATTTAGGAAGAATAACATGAAATAATTTGCATGAAATATGAAGAAAAAAACTTCAGTAAATACTAACATTATCAATGTTAACAACCAAAACATCTATTTGAGTTAAATTCTGTCTTAGTTATTTACATATAAATATAAACCATATTTACCACTATATAGACAGTAGAACAAAAAAGCTTTCTTGTAGAGTTGGTGTTGTCTCAAAATTGTCATGTAGCTGTGGATTGCTTGTCCTTGTTTTCTTTTAATTGTGTGACTGCCAATGTGTGAGTTCTAATATTATAGTTCTATTCATACCCAACCCATTTGGATATGTTTTTACAAATTTCATCTCCCAAAATTATTTCCCTACAATGAGTTGCAGATATTTTTTTAAAAAATACTTCAAAGATATAATATGTCAAACAAATTATTATTGTATAAATATGACACATTATTTGGCTAGCATGACAGAAGTAATGATGTGTTAACAAAAAATATATCAGATTCATTGACATTTTGGTCAAAGTAGTAGCTATGTTTCAATTTCTGTAGAAAAACACCAGGCTTCAAATTTTAGTAGAAATAAACTGTCATTTAAATGAAAGCAAAAGATATTTAAGGGGAAACCAGTGTCATCAAGGCCCTCTGTGACATAGCACAGAGGACTGAATAAAGTTAGAGACATGAGATTCTATTCAAGGAACTTATGAAATGGGATAAAAATATTAAAATGAAAGATGATAAAACTAACCAATTATATACAACAAAAGGGAAACAACAGGTGATATAGAACTACTGTCTCTGGTACATGGATAACAAATGAGATAAAAATGAGGAGAAAGGAGCAATTTTTTCAGATGTGAGTGGTCGTGGAGTTTGGGCAAGTTTTTAAATCATAACAGAAACTAAATAGGTTTCTAAGTAGAAGTGAAGCATTCCAAAAGGATGAAACTATTATGATCCAAAGGGCTAAGGTTAGATGCTAGGCTATAATTCAAAAGAAGATAGTTAATGACATTAAAGAAAGTAGGGAATTGTGTGGCCTGGAAGGCGTCTTTGAGAGAGCGGATGGCAGTCAGGGCCAGACCCGTATTTCTCTTGAGCTCTGCTTGAGGATGTTAAATTAGCACGAAGCTACATGTACTTTTAAATAAGTGCATGTTAAAATTAATATTGTTCAGGGTTCAAATTAAAAAATATACCAAGGTTGTTGCTTAACAAGGCATAGTGCAATATATATATATATATATATATATATATATATACACATACTACATATATTATATATCTATATTTATATTAATGTGTGGAACTGAATAGTTTTAAAAAATATTTGAAATATTACTCTTATCTTTTAGCTGGCTCATAAATCTATGTAAAAAGTTATTACAAGTCTAATTCAGCATTTACATTGCATATATTTTTTAAATGAATTTGGTATATATTTCTTCCCTAGCAGTTAAAGACCTGGTTTTGATCCAGAGCAAGACCCATTCTCTAATACGAAGTTATGTAGATTGGCAGATTTTAGCAGTAAGCAATTTATAGATATTTCAAATTTTCATGCTCTAAGTAAATTAATGTCCTTTATTTAATTATTTTTAGATGCAAAGTTATGTTTGATGGCCCAATAACCAGAAAAACTACCACTTATCAATAGAAGAGTTTCATAAAAAATGACTGATGTAGCAGATACAGAGTTTTACAGCACATTCACTTTACTTTATTTCTAGCACAGCTAGTTGGGTTAGGAATAGCTAGGTTCTTTTCTACTAGTAATAGTTTGTAAAATTCAAGAAAGAACATAGTAACCATACCTCAGTGTAATTTCTCTCAAAAACAAAATAAACTGTAAGAAAGATGCCAAAGAATGATATATGAGAGTCTGTCAAGTTGGTTATATAGCATTTACTTGTTTCTTGCACGGACTGTTTAGAGCTGATTTCATTGGCTTTAGTTAAAGTCCTCCGTGCTTGTGGTACATCTATATTTCTTGCTTCAGAGAAAATAAGCTTAAAAATCCTCATAATATTCTTGGCTACCTATAGCTCTTATAAAAAATGCTTTGGAGGTGTTATTCAAACATTTTAAGATTCACCGTGAACCTGTCATGGATCAGATCATCTTGCAAAGCACTATTTTCAGCAATTATATAACTGGACCCCTTAGGAGAAATTCAACATGGGTTACCTTACAACATACATTTCTCTGGTATTTCTTGACCCCTGTGCTAACTAAATTTCTTTTAGGTGTGAATATGTCTAAAAGGAAGGATACATGTACTTGACCATGATGCTATGTAATTCATTAAATATTTTAAACAAGTCTGATATTGAAGAATATAGGAACTAAGAGCCAAAAGCCTGGCAGATAAAGAGAAAATTATCTTTGTCAGCATTCCTGTCATTTGGCTGAAAAAATATTGTTATTTCATGAGCAGAAGTAAGAGGCAGAGCAATAGCAAGCTCTGAGTTAGGTAAATGCACTGGCTAGAGAAGGCTGTGACAATCCAGAAAAACAACCAATGTTTTTGCCGTGGCCTCACAAATTCATTTCCTTCCTTCCTTCCTTCCTTCCTTCCTTCCTTCCTTCCTTCCTTCCTTCCTTCCTTCCTTCCTTCCTTCCTTTCTTTTTCTCTACAGCTGATCCAAATAAAACAAAACCAATGGACAAGTTAAAAAAAATCAAATTTATATGTTTGTTTTTAGGGGGATTTCGGGTGAGGCTTGGCAGTTATAAGCTCAAGGAGTATTGTACCATCTGTCTACATTAAGAATATATCTCACTGAAATGTTATTGTTGGAAATTGTGTTTAAGGGCAGAATCTCCCCCCAGAAATAAAGATTTGTGAATATGACATCAAGGATCCTGGACCTCCTTGCTGGTGGCTTCATGTAACTTACACTGTAGGGAAAAGGGAGTTAACACCATTTTAGTTTGTAAAAACATTCTTTATTATACATCAGAATTGCTGAAAGTCTTTAAAAAATAGTTTAAAATTTGGCTGATAGATATTTTTGGAGATGATGTTAAAAGTCACAAAAATTAATTTTTAAAAATTGATAAAATGCCACACTTGAACAACCAAATTTGAAGTGCACTATACTTAGATATAGGAAAAATAAGGATGCTTATTTCAACATTATTGGTTAGTGTAAATTTGCAATCTTGAATTAAAATAAGTGGAGGAGAAAAATCACAAAGTTATCCAAGCATACTTTCAGTAGTATAACAATGGAACATTTGTTTATTTTGAAGAGCACAGGAAATGAGCCTTAGGGGTTTCGCAATATTAATAACACCCATAAAATCAGAAGCAGGTAGAATGAATGACCTTTTCCTGAAGCAGCTCTTCATATTTGGTGTCATATTCCTTCGGACATTTTATAAAACATATGAACAAATAGCAGAAAATGTGCAAACTATGTAGGACCAAGGAAGCTATTGCATGACATGTTTTAGACTGTGATCATCTGAGTTTATCTGTTCTTATTAGAAAAAAATGAGATGTTCTCAAGTTCTTTAAAACTAAATGAGAGAAAAATGTGGCATTATGTTAGAATTATTGGTTACTAGAGGCAATATTCAGGTTTTTCCCTTATTGCCTTCTTGGGTTTGCCACCTCCTCCTATTTCATTCTTATGCTACTGCAACTCCTGAGGGCTTGAGGCCATGGGATCATCACTGGGGATAAGTGATGAGATATAAATTGGATTTACAGCTACCCACTGGCTGTCTCGATATGCTAACAATCATTTAGTAATAGAAGGATTCTTTCGACCTATAAAAGGCTAAAGTTATAACATCTGTTATACACAAAATTGGTTTTAAGATCTGACATTTATTGAAAAGGAGAATAAGGAATTGTATTTGCTTGAGATTTGGCTCAGTTACATACCGTATACTCACCAAAATCCTCAATGAAAAAGAAAACAATACATAACAAATTATTTTCATATGTTATTATTTAATTTCAGAACCAGTTTGAGTTAGAGAGAGTAGTTTGTTGGGTCCCTATATTTCATGTTTCTCTGAACAACTCAGGAACAATAGAACTAATTTGCACTGTTATTGAAACATGGGCTTCAACTTATAGGCACATAATTGTCAAGTTATAGAAATTAGGTCTTCTTCAGTTTTGAACTGATGCTTCATTAAAGTCAATTTTTTCACCCAAAGATGTTTTGTGGGCATCTTCTTCCAGGATCACACAGTTCTCTGTGTTCTAACCCAGATCAACTCATTTTCATCTGCCCAGTCACCATGCTACAAATCTAGAAGTTCTTTTTTTTTATTTCTACCCTTTCCTCATAGTCCATGTTTAATCAAATATACTATTTATTTGACTCCATAAACAGATTTTGAATTGGTCCCTAGCTTTCCATTCTTACTAAAACAGGCCTGGTCTAGACTCTTATCATCTTTTGTTTGAATTACTGCAAGTTTCCTAACTGCTCTCCATGCATTGAGACTAAGCTTCTAGATTCCACACCCCTCAGAGCCATTGAAGAGATTACTCTAAAACAAAACTCTGACCATGCGACTCCACCTTAAATTCTTTTGGCCATCCCCATTTTTCCTAGGATCAGTATCGAGCTACTAAGCATCATACTGTGTATGACCTTTCCTGAGGACCTTTATCTACAGTTTTAGTTTCTCTGGAATTGTTAAAAGTCTGTTCCCTGAGATCTTCTCCTTCTATTATTCTATTAATCTATGTTATAGTGCACTGATAAGGTTATCTCTTATGGCTCCAGACTAAAAAAGAGGTGCAACCTACTCCACCTCCTAAAAAGTGATTATTCAAGTCACCAGACAGGCCATTTTAAGGCAAACGTCTAGCAACACTTATTGTCTTTTGGATGAAATTTCACTTTTCTCACCTTCTTTCTTCTCATTTGTTTAAGGCTACACTATCTCCCATGATGGATATATCCATGTATAGAAATTCCTCTTCCTAAATCCTAGTCTAGTCACACATGTTTATAAGAAGTTAAGTGGAGAGAAGATATTACTTAATCATATGAACACCATTATATTAAAAAGACTAATAAAATTTGTGGCTTTGCCTATAAAAAAAGGATTCATGATCAAAAGACTATTCCTAACTGATCTTCTACTCAGATATTCTATCCATTTAGATCCATCTTTAAAATCATGACTAAAATATTCTTTTTCTATAATAGATATATATCATTTGTGATCTTGAGGAAATTTAGATAAAATATATACACGGAAATTTAGATAAAATATATATATATATATATGTATATAAAATATATACATATATTTTAGATAAAATATATACAATTATAAGTTTTTAGAAATGGAGAGTTTAAATTTAATGTTATTTTACTAACTTCTCTTCTACAGTTTTTTTTTTAACCTTCACAATCTGAGTAATCTGTTCTTAACCTTTAAATGGTAGAAGCTTGGTTTGATGTCATGGAGTCAAGTTTGGGATATGACTGTCTTGTGAGCAACTTTTGGTATGAGCAAGACATCAATTAACTAAATAAGAAATACTTTTTTAGAGGATGTACAGATATTTTAAAAACTTGCTAATAAACTGAATGGTGAGTGAAGGACCTAATATTCTATATGCATTTTCTTTTATTATCAAAGACAGGAAAGAAAGCTCAAAATATAAATGAAGTTATCTAAAATTTTTCAAAATAAGAAAACAAGTTGTCAGCATTTATTTCAACTGAAAGTACTTTGAAATAAACTACATTTTAGTGGAAATGTAGAAAATTTGGCTCTTTCTGTACAAAAGCTATTGGCCTTTCATTTCTTGCTATTTTATTTTTACCTACTACTAATGCTTCTGCAGGGTAAAATCTAGTAAATTTCTGAAAATGCTAATTTGAATGAATTATAGCTTGATTTTGAATTTTGATAAAGGTAGATCATTTATGCCAATTATAGTTTTTTTCTGTTTGAATTACTAGACTTATTGTTTGCAATAAATTCATTTATCATAGATTTGCTGTACCCCAACCCATTTGAGATTTGTCTAATTTTCCATAAGAGCAAATGAAGATTTCTTTTCCCCTCTTTTCCCCTACTCCACTCCCTCCAGAGAGCTTGAAAGAGTGGTCTTTCTTTTTTCATAGGCTGTCTTTTATTTCCCTCTCTACCTGCCACTTTTGAAATAGAATAGTCTACTGTGATAGGTCTGCTTTGACAAGGAGAAAGTATGAGGTGGTAGAAAGAATCAGGATTTGATTAGGACTCAAAGTTCTTGAATTCTGGCTCTGCTCTTTACTGAGATAATGTGTCTTGTAAAAAGGACATGACTCTTGGATCTCAGTTATTCTATGTGTAAAAGAGTAGGGTAGGATTAAATGCCTCTGCATTCCTTTTTGATGACAATACACTTGAATTTCAAGAACATGCATCCTTTTATATGTAGTTCTTGTAGGAGTTTATCTCCAAAGGGTTGTTTTAATATTTCAGGTAGAATTTTCCACTTTGCATATAGCCTTAGATTATTTAGTAAAGTTCTATCATTAGTACATTTATTTGAAGTTAATGGGTTATTTATTTAAAATGCAAATGATATTTTATTTTCTTGGTGGAGCAATTGCAGGGCATTGATCAAAAAAGAGATATCATAGGAGGGCACCCCAGAGGTTTCTGAAGGTTCAGAGGGAGATGTCCAGGCTTCCTAATGTTCTACTTTTCTTTCTCACATGACATGGTTATACCCATGTGCTCTGCTTGTCCAATCATCTTCCTAAACCTTCCCATTGTCCCTATGTGGTTTCTTTCAAGAGCAATCCTTTAATTTTATTAAACAAACAGTCATCACCAAACTCCATATTAGATTATACTCTAGATGCTAGAGATATAAAGACATTATTGGTTAGCCTCATCTTGAGGAAGTGCACATTTTAACAGGTGTAATTAAGAAGCATTTATGTATATTTTGTTATTTTTAACTAACACTCTTAATTTTTTAAAAAAATGTGAATGTCATTTATATGGGCAAATAATTTTTGACAAAAAGCATACAGTGGAGAAAGGAAAGCCTCTTCAATAAATGATGCTGGGTAAACTGGCAAGCCCCTTGCAAAAGAATGAAACTAGACTGTTTGTTGTCTATCACCATACACCAAAATTAACTCAAAATGGATGAAGGACCTGAATATAAGACCTGAAACAATAAAATGCATAGAAGAAAACATAGAAATGAAACTCAGGGACCTTGAACTTAAAGAGGAGCGGGGAGGTTGATGGGGTGAAGGGGGTCAAATATAGGGGGAGGAGGTGGATGAAGTGGGTAAAGGGGATCAAATATATGATAGCTGAAGGACTCTGGACTTTGGGTGGTAAACACACAATAGAATATACAGACATTAAATTATAATGTACACCTGAAAATTATATAATTGTATTAACCAATGGTACGCCAATAAACTTAATTAAAAAATAAAAAAATAAAAATGTGAATGTCAGCATAGGTGTACTCTGGTATATTTCATCTTACACCTAAGCATTGCCCCCATTGTATATCATCTGGCTCTTTTTACTTATTTATGTCACTCTTATGACCCCTGAAGCAAATAGATTTTGTGAAGCTGGTGGAATGTAAAATAAACAAATAATGACATTTAGTGCTTATCATTCATTACATTGGCATGGTGGTGTGGCAGCATGGGAAATGATAGGCAACTAGTTTCAAAGGCTTCCCTACTCTCTTTCAGGATGACACATCTGTCCTTAGAGGCTATCAGGCCAATCCTTTTATTCTTATGAGGCACTGATGCTTACAAGAAAAATATGATCTTCAAAACTATCGATTCAAAATGTTGCTGAAGAAAAACTTATATTTGTGAGAAACTTCTGTTTTAAAATATATTTTGGTATGTATGCCATCATCTCGTAATTTTGGATTCGCTCTTTTATATTTAAGTTTTCAACCTTATGCCAGGACATTTTGTCACCAAAATGTGTGATGGATAGAGTTAAATAAAGTAGAGATTGTAAATACTATACTCTGGGTTAAAGCTTTGAAAAAGATGTTTTTAAAATAGAAAATGCTTATGGAATTAAATTACTATGTTAATCCTAAGGAGGCTGGATTTCTGTTTTTCACAACTGTGTAAGTCCAATTCTTTTCACACTCGGCTTAAAAGCATTTCTCTCAGTCATGGCTCTATACTCCAAGTTTCAGCCTGGAATGTAGTTCTTGGCTAATGTGATTCAAGTCTGGATAAATGTATTTCACAATAGAAGTGATGATGACACAGCCACGGTTCCAGTAGAGTGCAAAGTGTATTCACCATCTTGTTGTATTTGTCATCATTTGTGGTCTCTGATAAGATGTCTGTCTCAGGTTATCCAAGAAAGTGAGCATACCTGCACCATTCTCTGTGGCACAGTTCCTGGAGAAAGAATCAATATTTTGACATCTGCTGTGAGAGCTGTGATAAGAAGTTCCTCCTTCGGAATCTTCTCCTGGAATAGCCGTTCCTGCTTTCAAAGGACTAGAAATGCTCCCTCGAAGGGGCATCATTATATCTTGCTTTACAGAAAGATTTTTGTGAAAGTAAAAGAAATTTAAAAGCATATAAAAGCATACAGATAAAGTTGGCAGTTTTATACATTTTGTGTTAAGAGGTTAGTCAAGCTAATCAAAATTAGGAATGTGGAAACTCTTTCCACTTCCTCTCAGTGGGGAGCATAAAACCAGGGCAGCAAATGGGGAGTCCATACCTTGAAGTGAGTTTACTAAATCTGCTTGATACTGCCACTTTATACATGGTACTTGAGTCTGATGTATTTATTTAAAAATCATTTACTTGCTACTTTTGCTATTTTTCCAGATTTTTACATGTACCCTCAAATATGTATTTGTATTACTTGTGTATGTTTTAAAAGTATTAGTGTAACTGCTGCCAGTCAGCTCTCACTTATTCAGAACTACTGAACATGCTGCATTAATTTTGTTCATTAGGCTTTCAGGCCTGGTCTTCCTGATTAGGCTTCTTATTGTGCAGTTTATATCTTAGAATGATAGTCCCAACCATGGGCAGTATCTTACAAATTCTAAGCTTTGTTTGTTTTGAAAAAAAAATGATACTTGTAGGAAATTTAGAACAATAACCCAGAAGCTATACTGAGATAATGCAGCATCACTATTTTCACTTTTACACATGACATATGCCACTTTTAAATGTATATGTCTTGTTAGTCTTGCAACTTGAAATAAATTTGTTTAGAGTAAATAAAAAACCCAAATGGGATGGTGTGTCACTGATTTAATTGATGATTTTCACAGTGAGGGTCATTCACTAAAAATGGTATAATTATAATTAAGAGTAGAAAATATTTGTAAAATATATAGAAAGACAAGTTATTATGCATACTACATTATGGACTTCTTTAAATCAATAATAAACATTAAGAAGTGCTTAATTAAAAAGCAACAACACAGCAGAAAAATCACAAAGTAATAACAAAACTACATTTGTAATAAAATACCATTTTTCACACATTATATTAATAATAGTAAAGAAGTAAGTTCCAGTCCTCACCCATAACCATTGCTTCTTCTGTTTTGGTATGTAAAAGAATTACATTTCCCAACACCTTTGCAATTAGATGGGGCAGGTGATGAGTGCCAATAGGTGGCAAGAGGAAGTAATTATGCATCACTATTGGATCTAGATGGTTAAAAATTGTCTTCTCCTGCTGCAGGAACCTTCAAGAACATTGGTTCCAGATGGTTTAGCCACAGGATTAAAAGAGAGAATTCTGGTGGCAGACAAAATTTTGGTTGTGTTAAACCACTGGGATAAAAAAGTTATGTAGTCATTAATTTCTGTGACACCATAACACTATTTTTACTAATATAAAAAACAAAATAGATTGGTGACATCCAGTGGGGTGGCTGTATAGGGAAATGGGCATCAACTGTTGATGAGATTGTAAGTTGGTACATTCTTTTTGGGGAGCAATTTAGCAATTTGTATAAAAATATAAAAAGTTCATGCCAGTTAATCAACAGTTTTACTTCTATGATTCTATTCAACAAAGATATTTTCACAAAGGTAAAAAATATACTCCTTAAATAAAAATTTTAAACTGTTAAAAATGAGCTAAACATCCATAAATGGTTTACTCCCCCAAAATGATATGCAACAGTTTAAATAATAAAGAATATTAACATTTACTACCAAGTAAAACACCCTGGATATATTAAAGTCAATAAGCAAGCTATAAAAAACAGGCACACTTTTTATAGTTATTATACCCGGCTTCAAATGGAAAAAAAGTGCAATTTTAAAAATTAAACAAAAAAATTCCGCTGTGATAAATGGGTAGATATGAGAAACCAAGAAAGAAACTTGAATAATACTCACTGAACTGTTGAGCAGTTGTTGTTTATTATGAATGGGACAGGGAAAGAGGAAGAACTTTGAAATTTATTTTCCATGGTAAAGAATTCATATCTTTTTAGGAGTGTCGAGGTGATTCCTATCTTAGCTTTTAATATTCACAGTAGGAATGACTATAGCCTTTGGTTTCATTGCTAACGGATGCAAGGTGTTTGATAGTTGTGACTAGTCTTACTTTCTGGGAATAAATAAAGCTAAATTATTCATTTGTAAAACCAAAACAAATAAAAGCAGCTATTATATGGAATATATTTCTAACTCAAGATGTTATGGGCATATGTGCTTATATTTTGTCCTCTTCTAAACTCCAATAAAATGACTCAAAAAATAAAAGTAAAAAGCAATTGGTTGCCTCATTTTGTTGACAGTTTCTTTTGCTGTGTAGCTTATTGGTTTGATATATTCCCATTTATTGATTTTTGTTAAAATCAATAAAATCCTCTCTTAAGACCAAGTTCCACAAGTTTAGTACTTATGTTTTCTTCTATGCATTTGATTGTTTCAGGTCTTATATTTAGGTCTTTGGGTCGTTTTGAGTTAATTTTTGTGTACAGTGACAAATAGCAGTCTAGTTTCATTCATTTACATGTGGCTTTCCAATCATCCCAGTACATTTACTGAAGAGGCTTTCTTTTCTCCATTGTATGTTCTTGGCTCCTTTGTCAAAAATTATTTGCCTATATATGTGTGGGTTTATTTCTGAGTTCTCAATTCTGTTCCATTGGTCTGTGTGTCTGTTTTTCTGTCAGTATCATGCTGTTTTGATTTTTGTCACTCTGTAATATAATTTAAAGTCAGAGATTGTGATACCTCCAGGCTTGTCTTTTTTTTCAGGATTGCTTTGGCTGTTCGGGGTATTTTGTGGTTCCATACAAATGATTTTTTGTTATATTTCTTTTTAAAAAGTCAGGAAATGGGAGATATCTGCAAATACACCTCCGATAATGAGCTAATATCCAAAATATGTAAAGAACTCAACTCTACGACAAAAAAAAAAAAAAACAATTGAATTAGGAAATGAGTAGAGGACCTGAACATGCACTTTTCCCAAGAAAACATACAAATGGTCAACAGATGTATGAAAATATGCTCAACTTCACTAACTATTAAAGAAATGCAAATCAAAACCATAATGAAATACCACCTCATACCTGTTAGAATGGCTACTATCAACAAGACAAGTAAGAACAAGTGTTAGAGAGGTTGTGAGGGAAAAGGAACCCTCATACACTGCTGATAGAGACACTGTGGAAAACAGTATGAAGGTTCTTCAAAAAATTAAGAATATATGACACAGAAATCCCTCTTCTGGGCTTCTACCCTCCAAATTGAAAATATCTATTCATAAAGATATATGTACGCTCATTTCATTGCAGCACTATTCATGGTGGCCAAGACATGAAAACAAGCAAAGTGTACTTTGACAGATGATTGAATAAGAAGATATGGTACATATATACTATGGAATACTACTCAGCCATATGAAAAGATGAAACACCGCTATTTGTGCCAATAGGGATGGATCTTGAAAATATCATGCTAAGCAAAATAAGTCAGAAAGAAAAATTGAGAATATATGATTTGACTCTTATGTGGGATATAAAACTGAAAGCAACAAATAAACTAGACAAACAAAATCTCATAGACACAGCCAAGAGTATACTGTTTACCAGAGGGAAAAAGAAAAGAGAGGGAGGTAGAAATGGGTAAAGGGGATTAAATATATGGTGACAAAATGAGATTTGACTTTGGGTGGTGAACACACGATGCAATATGCAAATGGTGTATCATAGAATTGTACACTGGAAACCTATATAATTTTATTAACCAATGTCATCCTGATAAACTTAATAAAAAATAAAATAATTAAAAATTAAAACATTTGTAAGAAACATAAAATGTGATATATGCATTCGAAGATAATATTATACAGTATGAAAATGAATAAATTATCACTACATATAAGAACATATATAATTTTCCAAAACAATCAGGAAAAAAGCTGGGCACAAAAGCATACATGCATGATTTTCATTATACAAAGTTAAAAAGTTGGCAAAACTAACCCATCATGTTAGAATGGTGACTTTCTTTTTTGAGAAGAATCAGGAATAATAGGCGAGGACATGTGGGACACTTCTGGGGGGCTGGTTATGGCAATGCTTTCTCACCTGACTGACAGTTTCAGGATTGGATTCACTTTATGATTATCAATGACCTGTACACCTAAAATTTGTATAGTTTCATAGTATGTTATATTTAAATTAAAACAAAGCAAAAAGTGGCCCTCGAGATTACTTCTGAAAAATGTACATTAGTAACAGTGTGATAAACTGGGTGGTTTTTATTTAAAAATATTATACTTTATGCATTATTAATGTTAACTACATGAAATGAATAAATAAAATACACACACACACACACACACACACACAAAGCAATTTAGCAGCAGTGTTAAAATAGGATTGGTTTCTTTGCATAAGCCAGAAATAGTAAATGATTCTATCGAGGGTGTAAGAGGAAAGAATCTGAAGAGGAACATCGTTAGTGCTTATTGAGGCTGGAGGAGAATAAGAGGAATGGGATAGTCTGTAAAGCACAAATCTTGATCTGACCTCTGTCTCCAAAATATGCAAACTTCTCATTGGAGGCATGCCAAGTGAAGACTGGAGGGTGCTTGGACTGGCCTCTAGAAAAAATAGTTTTATTTTTTAGAGAGGAGTCATCACTGCTGACCTGTAGGTTTCCAGCCTGAGTCCCATGATGGTGTATGTGCCTTTTAAATGCCTGAATTTAGAAAGTAAACCTTGTTTTGAATGAAAATCATCATAATGGCTTTATGTTCACTAAGTTTTACTAAATGTTTGGTAATATGTGAATTTTAGGGAAGCTAAAATAATTTGTCATGTAAAAGAAATGAGTTAGAGAAAACCATATGACACTCTTTAGGTACATTATTATTATTTTTTAAATTTTATACAAGATAATGTTTACTGATGATAAGATTAGTTGGTCATCTATCCACTAGTTAATTTCCATAAGCTTATTTAAAATGCCTTTGGAATTTTTTTTGTGGATTGATTATTGGGGTCTGAGGAAATACCTTCTTTCTATAAATCCCTCTTAATTTCCTACTAGGTTATTATGCTAATTATTTTATTATTTAAAAAGAGAAATAATAACTGCTTATATTCCTATTTCACTACATTGTTGACCAAACTGAATCTTAATATATCTTAGCAGTAAATGGCTTCAGAATTAATACTTAACCTTTTTCTTTATGGATCAAATCACAGCATTTAATACATGTGAACATATTCTGAATATTTAGGAAATTTATAGGGCAAAAATTATTTCCATGTTATTTAGTCATGGAACACCTCTTTTAAAAATCTTTGTTATTATCCAATAACAATTTGTCTTTAGTTTTAAAATCATATTAGAATCTTATTAAAAGTACCAGAACATGTGAAAAATGGAGTCCTTTAAATGTGATCTGGTTTGCTCTTACATCACTTGCTCTTTTTTAAAAATAGTTTTCCTCTTGTGTGAAGTATAGAGTTAGTGTTAAATCAAAGATATTGTATTAAACATGATTTCTAGTTAACATCCATCACCACACATATTTAAAATTTTTTTCTTGTGATGAGAACTTTTCAATCTGCTCTCTTAGCAACTTTCAACTATGTGTTATTATTAATTATAGTTATGTTAACTAGCCTAATTATGTTGATCATTTTGATTGATATATATATATATACACATCAAACTATTGTGTTGTACACCTAAAATTAATGTTATATATCATATGTATTTATATTTATATATTTATATTCACATGGAATTTGATAAGTGTATTCTAAAATGTAAAGAGAAAGCAAAGATCTCAGATACTCTTCAAGTAGAATATCTGAAGTATTTACAAAAAATCAAGATGTTAAAAAGCTCTAGTATTTAAAATGTATGTCATTGTTACAGAGCTAGACAGACTAATGCAATTGAATAGAAAGCAGAATACAGATCTACTCATGTATAATATCCTAATATGACAGTGACAAATTACACATCTGAGGGGAAAAAATGATATTCAGTAAGTGGTGAGGGGAAAATTCATTACTTTATGCCATTCACAAATATTGATTTTTGATAGATTAACAAATTAAATAGAAAAGCCAAAATTCTTAAACTTTAATAAAAATTGGAAGAATTTATCATCTTACAGAAAGAATGATTTCTTAAATAAGACACACAATTGAAATAATTTTTTAAAAGTTTGATCAATATTACTAAATAAAACTGGAATTTCTGTCCATCACAAGACATCATAAAGTAAATGAAAAGCAAGCCAAAAACTGGAAGAAATTATTTACAACATATATAAATAACAAAGGATACATAATTGGAACATATAAAAAAGTCAAAAGTAGTAAAAATTCAATAGAAAAGCAGGCAAAAGATATATACAGGCATTTCACAACAGCACAAAACTCAGCTAACTCATATCCATTTGAAAAGATACTCAATGCTAGTAGTAATTGGGGAAAAGAATATTTAAATTATAAGACACCATTTCACACCATTTATTATTAAAAATAAGTCATATTTCTTAGCAAACTTGTTCACAGAAATTAATATATTCAGTAATAATTGATATAAGTAGAGATTCTCTCTTAGAAGTAAACTATTAATTTCTATCTTTTTAAATACTTAGAATTAGAGGGGAAAGGAATAATATCCTTTAAAGAATGAACGCCAGAGAGGAATGACTATTTTTCCATATGTCACGATGTTGTAGCCACCAGCCCCTGAAAGACACATGGATCACCAGAACTCAGTGAGTTATAGGAAACACACTCTTTATTCAGCCAGTTGGGTCTGCCAGGGGTACGCAGACCCCAAATTAAGCAGCCCTGAAATGTAGAGGTACAAGGTTTTTAAGCCCAAAATCCCATTCTTCATTCTGTCTGAACACAAAAATCTATTTTTCTTCTATTCACTACCTGTCAACCCACAGGTTGGGTGTGCAAGCCGTGGTACAGAAGAAGAAACCTTATTGTTAGAATGTTATTTTCTCATGGGCGATAACCAAACAGTAATTTTCCAGCCAGCACAACGACAGTCATCCTGTGGCATAACTAAAATGACCCAGACTCTTTTAACTAGTTGTATAAAACTGTTTAATACAGGAAGCTTAAGATTTCTAGAACAATGATGCCAATCTGATTAGCTAAACCTACACAGGGCGTGTCTGTAGAGGAAGATAAATGGAGCAAAGAACATACATGATATAATATAGAAAATTCTGCTGTTGCTAGGCAGAAGTAATATCAGTTCAAATAGGACAGTGTAGACATCTATCATTAAAGCCTAATGCAGTAGTTGCCTCTAATTTTCAGGTTCTATGCAAACATGGAGAACACCATGGCCTTGTACCAGCACAGGCAAGAGAATCTGAGCAAGAATAATTCGGACCTGAATGGTGGGACATCTCCTTTAAATTAAAAAACAATTAGTACCACAGTGAAAATTTCCCAGAAAATACAAAACAATGTTAGCAAAGACAAGCTGACCTTGATGCTTTACTCAAGAGAAATCTGCCTAAAGCTATTTACAGCATGAATATCTGCTCCTCCTTTGTTAGTTTGGCTCATGGGTATGTCTTGGGAATGAGCTATTAAACATGGATTTAATACCCAGCCACGCTGTGTCAGTGTGTGGGCGGCAACAAAGCCGCTGACACAATTTCACTCCGCCCTACCAGGGTTTTTCAGTGTGAGGCCAGCTCCCAGGAGAAGAAATATACAAGTTCAAGGAAGATGAGAAGAGAGGAAAGAATCTCTTTTATGTTTATAGCTTTCAAAATCAAATCTACTTTTTAAATATACACCAACTCAACAACAAATACTTTTTTTTTCTTAAACTAAAATAGCATGGACTTGGGAGCATGGATATTTAATCCATGTACTTAAAAGGAATCTCCAATAATGGATCTCAGAAATAAGTGAGAATATTTTGAACAAACTTTGCAACAGGGGAGGTGCCTTTCAACTTAGGTGGAGTAAGTTTTAAACCCTATCAAATATTTTAGATAAGCACACTTCATTTCTTTCACATTTCTTCTATTCCCTCCGCACACATAGCCACTGCCTATTTCCCACACAATTTGACTTAAATTCTTGGAATTTTAAATTCATGGGCTGACATAATTTTCCATGGCTGTCTAAAGAGTGATGGCATTCTGTTTTTTTCTGCAGCCTCCATGAAAATGGTTTCTAATTTTTTTCCTGTACACATCCTGAAGTGTGAATATTATATGCCTGACAACAGTTCATAGAAATCTTTGGAAAAATTTCTATATACCTTGAGTTCACGCATGATGTGTAAATTAGTCACTAGCGATGGGGAAATTTTCTTGTATTTTGGCACCTATGGTATTTTGGTATATATGGCATTTCAGTGAAACTGCTCATCTCTAGCTTCAGCCTTTTAAAAATAGCTGTTTTCTAAGTAAACAAAATGTGGATATGTAATATTTATGTCTTTGAAATACTTCCCCTCTTCTTTATAATATGCCTGTTTACTTTAAAATTCAGAAATAGAGACCGAGACAGTTTAAAGAAAGAGGAAAATCAGCAGATCAGCAGAGTAGTGTCTGAAAAGTGAAGTGCTTTAAAAGAAAAGATTCATTTACTATGTTTGGTGCTATAGAGAGGGGGCATCAAATGAGTACTGATCATTAAGACTGGACTTAATGGGGGTGAAAAGAGAGAAGTCTGACCACTGGGGCTGGAAAGAAAGAAGTCACTAGATCCTAGTCCAGAGTGGGTTCAATGAACTTGATGGTGGGCACACAGGCCTTGGTGGAGTGGCTGAAGAGAGACAGGAAGGTCTTGTGTACAAGCAAAGAAGTTGGCCTTAAACAAGAGTAGGCTGCATGCACAATCTATTTTTAAAAATCAGGAAATGAAAAAAAGGAATATAAATGTAGAACAGTTCATGTATGTGGTGATGGGAAGATAAAAATATCTATTCAAAGTGATTCTACTTCCCCAGTGAATAAGAGACAAAATCATCATGTGAAAGAGAGATGAATGAATAGAGGGTTTTGAAAATTTGAATAGAGAGGGTAATAATGCAACAATAATCCTGAAGACTGGAAGTGTGAATTGACTAATAAATGTAGTAGGTTTCACAACTAATGCTAAAGGTTGGATAGAGATTCAGGCAGTGAGAAGTCAAAAAGGCTAAGTTAATGTTTGTGGGATCAATAAATTGTTCCAGTGGATGACTAGAGCAAGAGAGCTGGGAAAATAGGAGGTTATAGTTGGAAGACATGTAGAAATCAGGAATGAAAAGTCTGTGGAATGGCCATTGAACGGGTATGCAATTGATCTTTTACATGAATACAGAAATCACCCAGAAGGATGACATGCATGTTGATTGGTAGAGAAAAATATTGTAGTCTATTACCTGTAGTAAATGAAGGAGGGTGACAGGAAATAAAAATTAACTTGAACAAAGAGAGAACATGAGTGATATTGTCTATTGGTTTGGGCTTCAAAGAGTTATGCTTTTTGAGGGAAAAGAGAAGGTAAATATTCTAGAATATGCACTGAAGTTCAGTAAGGATGCCTACTGTCTTGGGGAGGTATCAAAGCACTGTGATCAATAGCATGAGTTTAGAAACAAATTAACATCTACCACTTAGCAGATGTAGTGACCTTGGATAAGTAACTTAAGTTCTTGGGATCTCTCTTCCCTCACTGGTAAATTGGAAATGATATTTTCTATCTCATAGAATTGTTTTAAGGAGTTAGTGAGTTTAATTGATGTAAATGCCTAACTCATAGTGATTATTCAAAAAGTTTGGATATTACTCACTTTCAGCCTGTGGCAAGAGGAGTATGGGAGGAAAAAATTGTTTCACATCTTGACAATAAGGGTAAATTATGTCCCCAAGGAGTAATCTGGTTGCAGACAGAGTAATAAGATGTTCAGAGAGTAACTTGAGGATGAAGAATATTTTGCTGATGGCCAACTCAGAGTCCATTTGTCCACTGATAGCTTCAGAAATGTAGAAAGATTGGGACCACGCTACATGGGGATAAGAATCCAGGTGAAATAGAAGTCTTCCATTAGTGTTTGTGGTAAATAACTTTAAAACATGTATTGGAATTATTCTAATTATTTTCAGAAGTTCTAATTATGAATTCATTATAGTCCCCTCATTTAGAGCTCTTAAGAAGTTGGTAAACATGGGGTAAGTGATGACATAGTATGTTGAGCATTTAAAGTGTAAACTGGCCTGAAAATTCTAACTACATAAAAGAATGGGAAACTCGTTAACAGGAGCATCTTAACTCTGCCAAAATTCTGTGCATTGATTTTGATTCACTGGAAAAAACTAAGTAAGAGAAGCCAAACATGATGAATATAAGACTATAAATAAATTTGGGATCAATTTACCTAAACAAATCTAACAATCTAAAACATAAAACAAGAAGACTATTTAATTATGTAGTGATCTGGTGAATTTTATTTAAACAAGCATCCAAATTTGAGTTTTTTGGTTCACTTGTAAGTCTTTAGGTTTTTGTCCATGTTTATTCTTATTTCTACACTGCTTCTCTCTCCCAGAAATCATGTATATTCATGCTTTTTCCAATAAGAGAAATTATAATACACAGTAAAACACATAGAATTTTTCAAGAAATTAGTGAAGCAGTCAGGTTGTATAATAACTCTTCTAGGAATGCACTAGGGGAATGATTCCTAAGACAAGTGGAAATAGTCACAGACAAGTGGAATACATAGAAGATTTGCAAAAGGAGAATTGTGATAAAGTCAGGTGACAATAAGAGCAAAATTTCCCAATCCTTCAATCCTCTGAGCCTTCAGAGTTTTACTCTGGAGATCTTGTTAGTACATTTATAAAAAATTTAGCAGTTTTCTAAATTGCAAACATTTTTTTCAGGTCTTGCTTTTAAAGATCCATATGTTGCACATTTTGTAGGAAGGAAATGAATTGGAACAAGAGGAGCCCCAAACTTAAATGTTTGAAAATCAAAAAGCAATAAAGAAAGCACATGATAGCTATTACAGATGTTTGTACAAGTTAGAAACCCCACTGGTTTTAGAGATTTTCTAGGTCAGCACAAATGAAATATCACATTAGAGATAGTTTTCCCCTTGAGGAAATTTTGTCCTAAACAGCTGACCTAATAAATTATAGTTTACCATAAGTAATTATTAAATATTTACCAATGTGTGTTTTATAGGGAATTGCACTGCTTGTGCAAAAACAAGTTTATTAATTAACATGTTATTATTAATATATTAGTGATAAAAATTTAAAATTTTTATTCCTAAATTTTTCTTGTTTTCTTTCTTAATCTTTTCCTTCTAATGTCAATCTTTTTCATATATATTCCTTTTTCTTGGCTTTTTTACATTTATGCCTTACAATGACAGTTTCACTGTGTGACAAATATGTAAATGGAAAATGTCAGTCATGTACAGATTGTATAGTAAAACTTAAAGAATGGCCTTGCAGATGTCTTAATAAAGAGGCTAAAAAATACCCTAAAGAAGCTTGACTTTTTCTAATATGAATAACTGCATCCAAAATTATGGGAAGAGAGTACAGAGAAGTAAGGATACTTTCTATCTATAATAATGATGACCTGATACTAATTCAGGACACAGATAATTTAGTAGATCCACAACTAGAAATGGAAAAGCAAAGGTGAAATTACTTAACAAAAGATATAATTTGAGCTCTCACACACTTATACAAAATTTGATATCTTACTAAATTGTCTTAGAGCAAAGCCTGTCAAACGTCATTTAAACTTTGTGTAAACACTGAGATGAGAAAAATTAAACAGACAAACCAAAGAGGATTTGGAGGGGAAAAAATTAATTAACACTGTTAAAAAAAAAAACCTGGAAGAAACTGATAAGAGCTCGAGGGCGTCGGCAGTATAATTTTGGATCTTCTTGAATGTCCATGTTAAAACAT
The DNA here is from genome assembly GCA_004027375.1 of Macroglossus sobrinus. Classification (NCBI taxonomy): domain Eukaryota; kingdom Metazoa; phylum Chordata; class Mammalia; order Chiroptera; family Pteropodidae; genus Macroglossus; species Macroglossus sobrinus. The sequence continues at coordinate 155,268 of PVKZ01002273.1, forward strand.
ATAGGCTTTCTCACACATTTAGAGAAAAACTAAAAAAAAAAAATATGGAAAATATTTACAATATAACTACGTGACAAGCTATCCCCAAAATACTAATGGAAGGGAGAAAACTACTAACAATTACAAGATCTATATTTTTTTCACATCTGCTCTGGAGAAAGCAAAGAAAAATATTTAGGCATCTGACAGATGATGATAAGTGGAGAATCTCTAAATATCTAAATATCACTGCAATATAAGTGGTTCAATTTAGAAGAGCTGATAAAACCAGAAGAGATTTTGTCCATGTGCTAAATGCAAGGGTGTTAGAGATCCCAAGGAATAGGAACAGTCTGGCTTCCACGAACTGGTGATACTGAGCCACCAGACATTTCTTTCAGAGAAGATGTCCACACTCAGAAAGAATAGGGACAACATAGACAAAAAAAAGGAGAATGTCCAGAGAATGTTAAGAGCAGGTTATATAGCTAGATAATCTCAGATGCAATGTTTTATGTTTTTTAACACTACATAAATACAACATAGGAGGCATTTCCTAAAAATGAAAAGTTATGTGAACTAAACCTCCATCTAAAGTTCAGAAAAAAGAAATTCACATAAAAAAAAACAAACAGAAAACATAAAAAATCAAAGAAAAAATCAATTTAAGTTATTACAATAGAAAAATTTTAAAAGAGATTTTATTCTTACAAAGAATAAAGCTTCAAAAAGACAATCCCCCAAGACAATTCCAAATAAGCTGAGATACTCAACAAAGATACAGGTATTGAAGAATAGCATAAACCAAAATTATAAACTAAAAATGAAAATAATAAAACTCAAGAGAGAATTAGAAATTAAAAAAATTAGAAATTAAAAATATAGTAGAAGAAACACAAGAGCAAATTTAGAAATGTTTTTAAAAAATAGAAAGTGAAAAGGAGAACTTTTAAAATTTAAATAAAGAAAATGATACAAAGAGTTCAATAAAAGCGGCAGGTATTGGAATTAGTCAAAGAAGATCCAACATATAGAGAAAAGTGATCGCTAAAGAGGAAAACCAAAATAAAAGACCACTACCCTCTCAAAAAAAAAATCTACAAATCATTAGCAGAAGAAAAGTCTGTCCTAAAGAAAAAGGAAAAAAATAAGGATTTGAAACAATACATTAAAAGAGCATATGGCAAGACTAACACCAAGACTTAAGCTAGTAAAAAGTAAAAGTACCAGACTTTAAAAGCCAAAAAATCCTTTGAATATCTAGGTAAAAAGAATATATACTGTATATTAAAAAAATTACATCTAACTTTTCTACAATAATACCTTATGACATAAAAACAGAGTAATGTATTTAAGATTCTTAAATAAAAAATGGGAACAAAAATTTTATCTGCAGCAAAAATGCACTCTATCTAGAAAACATGGGTTATTAAAATGCTGTAAATCTCAATATGCAGCAACCTACAATATTTTCCTACTGGGCCTTTACCAAAAAATCTACTAGAAAATGAGTTTACCATAACCAAAATTACCAGAGAATCATCAAATTGTGATTGGTGGTTAACATTGTTTAACTATATAGTTACTTGTAGAATTAGAATGAATAAGGGTGAAAGGGAGAGACTATAGTACTTAATAGCAATACATCTAATGATGGGAGATATAAAATGAACACTAAAAAATTGATATAGCATAGGCAAAATTAAGTGTTTTTGATTAATTTAAATAAAATTAGAATTGTAAATCTGAGATTTTTCTATATGTATTGCAGTTTAAAGCAAATGAGTGCATATGGAATTTTCTAATCTTCCTTCTCTTTGTATTAAATAACGAGGATTCTTGGTGTAAAAAAGGAAATATAGATATAATACAGAAATTATTAAGTAGTAGGTGATGTTATAGTGCTAAATTTAAATTGGATATGAGTATAATATAATGAGTTATCTTCTAACTCTATCCACTGAAAAGACAAATAATGAGCCAACTGAATAGTAATGAACATTCTTACTATGCAAATTGTGGCCTTTAAATAATATTTTCTTTAAAAGAAACAAAGAATTTTTGAAGAATGCTGATTCTTATTCCGATCTGGGAGGAAATTTATAAGATGAACTTGAAATGCCTTGCTGTTCCAGATAATAATAAGGGAGCCATGAGACTACCGAGTCATATCTAAAAAAGTTAAGAATCCTTTTGAAGGTGTACTCATTGGCCAAAAATGAGACAATTTAAGTTTCATTGGTGATAAAAATTATAATGAATAAAAACAAAATGTATTTAAATCCATGACTTTTTAACAATATTAAAAGACAGCAATAAATGATCAACTCCTGAGAAGACAAGTAACCACGTCATTCTAAAAACTAGTTATATAAGAAGAATCAAGCATTTATTCTTCCTTTCCTATATTAACTGTAATACTGATGTGTAATATCTCCTTATAAAATTATTTTAGCTAAGGTATATAGGCAAAATGACAGAATTAAGATATCACTATTTTGAAACCTCCAATGAATTAATGGTTCTAAGCTTAACAACGCAATAGTTGCTAAAATCTATGTGAAAAGCAGCCATTAGGTGCCTCCTGCAGTAAGAACACTACAGCACCAACACAGACATAAAAGAGAACGAAATCTTGTCATCTGCAACAGCATGAATGGATCTAGAGGGTATTATGCTAAGTGAAATAAATCAGGCAGAGAAAGACAAACACCGTATGGTTTCACGTATATGTGGCCTCTTAAAAATACAACACAACAAAACAAAAACATACTCATGGAAACAGAGACCAAAGGAATAGTAAACAGAAGGGAGGGAGTAGAGGAATGAGGGAGAAAAGGATGCAGGATATAGTCAATAATATTGTGATAAGTCAATAATATTGTGATGATTACTAGAATTACTAGAATATTATAGTCAATAATATTGTGATGATTACTAGAATTAATGAGGCACTCACACTGTAAGGTATAAAAATGTCAAATCACTATATTGTATACCTGAAACTAATATAACGAATATAAGATTGTATGCATACTATTTTTATATATTTAAATTTTTTTTTAAAAAGAAAAAAAGTCTTGCCAAAGGGATAGAGCACATGTCTAATGAAGCCTCTGAGTCCAGCTACATACTTGCAGGAAACATAAAAGACAGAGGAACATGTCAAATTAAACCATTAGTATGCAGTTAGCAAAATCTATAATCAGGACATTAAAAATACAGGAAACTGTGTGTGGGCGATGAGGGAGTATATGGAAACTACTTTTCGTTTAATTTTTCTGTAAATATAAAACTGCTCTAAATAAAACTATTAATTTTTAAAGTCAGGAAAAGGCAACATTTGGAAGAGAAAGAAGGCTGTTATTGGGCCCGTATACATGAAGAGGTTTTTGTGAGTTTGGGATTTTATCAAAAAGTTTTACTTTTTGGTCTAGGTGGTGATTAGAGCAGTATTCACTCCATAATAATTTATCAGACTATATACAGTGTGCAATTTTTTTCTTAAAGATCAAGTTTACTGAAATATAATTACTACAATAAATTCATCCCCTTGAGATGCAAAGTTCAATGAGTTTGACTAAGATAGAGTCATGCTCCACCCCTGCATCGTGATACGGGAACAATTCCATCACCCACCAACTTCTTCCATGCCCCTTCGTAGTGAATCTCCTCCCTGCCCAGCACCGGGCGACATTGACTGGTCTGTTCTCCATTCCTATGGTTTTGCCCCTTCCAGAAGGAATGGATTCACACAGCAGCCTTTTGAGTCTGGCTTCTTTCACTCAGCATCACACCTTTGTGACTCATCTATCTCGTTATGTGTCAGTAGTTCATCCTTTCTATGGCTGAGCAGTATTCCATGACTTAACCATTCACCTTTTGGTGGATGATTGTTTCTAGTTTGGGGTGATTATAAGAAAAGTTGCTATAAATGTGACTTCTCTTTCATTTTTGAATTTGTATACAAAACATAAAACAAAAAAATCTGAGCATCTTACTCACTTTAGAACGCTAAACTATATTTTATATCCAGAAAAATATAAATCTCTTTACTGAGAGATCACTGTTATCAAAATATTGCTCAAAATAGTGCTTAAAATATGGCCATAGTAAAAGTATATGTGAATTCAATTTTTTTATTTACGGGAAAAAGAAGGGAAAAAATAAAAAAAAATCTGAAAGAACAAAAGGAAAAGTGAGAAGAAGTAGTTACTAAATATGTACATGTTACTTTAAACTCAAATAATTATAAAATATGAAATGTTATGCATTTGCTAATTTAGTCAATGGGATAGTTATCAACTTCTTGCTTTACCTACTCTGTTAATTCTTTCATTATGTATTTTGTTTTGATTGATCTGATAACAGAATGATATAACCTTGTTCTCAAAAAGTTTGTTATGACATCATGAGAAGCAAGTCGGCAGGGCCATAATTACCTACTACCATTTGCTGAACATTTATTAGGTGTAGCATAGCACACTGGCACTTTTTCATTGATGGTGTATGTCTGTAACAACACTGCATGAAAGGTTTTATTATCTTCATTTTCTAAATAAAAAAAAATGAGGTAATGATTGATTAATTAATTAAATAAATATCTTATTTCTAGGATCCAGTATTAAAAACCCGCTCTGCCTGGTTCTCAGGTCAGCACGTACAAGAAGAGGATTGTAACATGAGTTATGTGAGTGAGTCATTTAGCTTTTCTCTGGTAATTTTCTGATGTAAAAACCAAAAAGATTATCTTATTTTTGTTGTTGTTATGTTTAAGTTTATGTTTCAACTCTCACATCTAGAATGACCAAATCTGAATAGCTTATTAATTAAAACAGATACACTGGGCTTTTTATGATTCACTGATGTGACTGACAGTTTATAATAAGTGGAAGGAAAGCAGTTTACATAAAACTGTTTCCAAGAAGTGACATAACAAAGGTACTAAGACCCCAGGATCTTATGAACTATGCTGAGACTTGCTTACAGCTATTAAAGAGTTAGCTGTTACTTCCACTGAACTTAGATCCTGTCTCTAAATGTTGCTCTTCCCTGGCAATCTGACTTTCTCATCAATTTTTCGTCCTAGTTTTTCTTTCAGTGGAGGTTGTCTTTTTGTGTAACAACATTATAATCATTTTGCATAAAGTTCCCTGGGGTCTTACAATTTTAAATCTTTTAATATCAACAATTTTATTAGTTTCCCAGAGCTACAGTAACAAAGTATAACAGATGAAGTGGCTTAAAACAAGAGAAACTTATTGACTCATATCTCAGCTCTAGTAGCTAGAAGTCCAAAATCAAGAATTATCAAGGCCATAATTTCTCTGACACTTATAGAAGAAAAATCCTTTCTTGCTTCTTCACAGCTTCTGCTTGTTTGCTATTAATCCTTGGCATTCCTTGGCTTGTAGCTGCACTACTTTACACTCTGCCTTTGTTGCCCCTCCCTTGTCTGCCATTTTTTCTCCTTTTAAGGACACCAGTTGTATTAGATAAAGACCCACCCTACGATCTCATTTTAATGAAATACATATACAGTGACTCTACTTCTAACTAATGTTACTTTTGAGGTACAAGAGCTTGTGATTTGAACATATATTTGAAGAGGGACATAACTGACCTCACACAGGCAATGACAACTCTTGATGAATGTATCCCCAAATCCATAAGTTTACATATCCTTTGATAAGCCTTGGCAAATACATTGACTTATTTGACAAGATCTCTTAATGGAAAACCAGAAATCTATATCTTCATCCTTGAGCTGTTCTCAGAGTAAAAGTATTGTTACATGTTAGTATTTTTTAAACTTTATATTCTTGGTGGATTATAAAAACTGATGTGTATCTGACTTAATATTGAAAATGAAATATGGAGCTGTTTGTACTTCCAGACATAAAAAATACAATAAGTAGTTTCCATTAGTATTTGAACACACATTTTCACTTATAAAAGCTGCAATTTAAACCCTTTTGAAAATAGTGTGTTATCACTACTTTTATTTTAAAAAATAATATTGTACATTTTTCTTTGTATTCGTCATCAAACATTACTAGGTAGTTAATTTTGCCTGAGAAAGTGTTAGTTATTATTTAGTGTAACTAAAGAGACTCAGCCTGAGTTTTTCATTAATTTATTGTTTAATTCTTTCAACTTTCAGCTAATTGAAGATAAAACACAAATTACAAAACAAATTTTGAACTTGTGCAAACAGGATGTATTTATTATGCTGTATGTGTTTTGCAGTTTTAGCTTCATTTTAATGAGGTGAGCAAAGAAGTTGCAGTGGAGTTACATAGAGAAACCCTGTGCTTTTCACTAAGAATGCTTGGTTAAGCATTTTTATTTTTGCCTTTGACTCCATTTCTTTTTTCAATGTCACCGAATTTGTTTGTGACATCACATATGAACATAAATTCAATGCAGACTTCATGTCATGTTCCTTTTGAGTCTTAAAAAAATAATTTCACTTAGATTTTAACATTTTGGGTATTTTTCTTTCAATATTTTCTGCCTTTTTATGGCAAAATGTACAGTTTTATGTATATCCTGCATCCTCACTTTAACTTTATATAATATACGTTGGCCAAAGGAGTGTAGCAAGTAGTAAACCCTATACTTTTACTGTGTGGGTATGTGTGGTCTTCCCATCTTTGGAATTTTGCCAATACATTTTTTGCTTCTAAAATATGCTTTACAGAGTGAACTGCTCAGTTGTTTGTTGCCTAATAGGGTGCTTATTTCTCTAGTAGATTTTTGTGTTTGTGCACTGTCCCTCATCCTTTACATTATTCTCTAAAATAATTAGCTGGATGGATCTACTCTTTTGATTGAGACAACAAAGGCGTTATTGGTAGAGCAGCAGAGGTCTGCACTGTCTTTTCCCTCTATCCTCAGGACCACGACTATTCTTCTAACTCGTAATGTCATTAGAGGTTTTCTATTTTTGCCTTCCTTTTCCATGAAAATGTCATCATTATAACTGTTTCTATTTTGCTAACTGATAAAGGTCTCCTTGATAATGACTGTTAACATTTATTAAGAGCATTCTGATTTTAAATAAATGCCAGACATTTATTTAAAATAAAATTGAAGCAAAAGTACTAGATAATATATAGAGGTAATTACTATATAGCAAGGACTATTTTTCATGGATTACTAAGAATTTATTCTTCTTCTCCACCCACGAGGGAGGTGCTACTATTATTCTCTTATACAGTTATTGTGACCTGAATGTTTGCAGGCACTCAAAATTCATAGGGTGAAACATTACCTCCCCATGTGATGGTGCTGGAGATTAAGGCTTTTGGGAGGTAATTAGAATTAGATGAGATCATGAACATAGAGCTCTCGTGAATAGGATTAGCGTCCATATGAGTCACAAGAGAACTTGTTTCCTTTTTTTGTTATCAGTCATGTGAGAACACAAGAAAAAGTTGGTAGTCCACAAAGAGAACTCACTCCAAATCCCAATCATGCTGACACCCTCATCTTGGACTTCCATGCTCTGGAAACTGTCAAAAATACATTTCTATTGTTTATAAGCCACCCAGTCTATGGTGTTTTATTATAGCAACCCAAAATGACTAAGACAACATATGAAGAGACAGACATGGCAAATTGTATGTCAACAATTGGAAGAAACAAATTTTGAACTCAGGCAGTCTGTCCCAGACCCTAAGTTCGTAGTGTACCATACTGCTTCTTGACAATCCAAAATATATAAAGGGTAATATTGAATACCAGATCATATTTTTCTGCCTAGATATGTATTTTCAATACATTTCAATACAAGAAATGTCATAGCTCTTTTGATCCAAAGTCCTCTGCACCTCACCAGTCAGGAGCAACTGATGAAGATCATCTTACAAACGTAACCTGATTTAGAATGTAACAGTTGTTTTAGTCCATTATTAAATTGTAGTCATGGAAGATGCATCTGATCTCAAGGAAGAAAAATGATTGCAAGACAAGAATTACCTGTGTTCATTATAATCAAATAAGTAAAATTATTAATAAAACAAAATTTTATCTACTACAGATAAATTTAGTATTTGTTTTCCATATCTAATTCTCAGTTGTCATTTGGTTTATAGTTGCCTATGTTAGAATGAAAACATCTTTCCACATATTTTCAACGTCATTATAGTGTAATATGGAGATTTAGGTGTAGTATTTTGGAGGCAGTGGGGCATAGTTCTGGTTCTGAAGTTTCCTTCTGGTATACTTAATGACATCTGATACTCATTAATACCTCAATAAAACCAGAGCTAGAGAAAATAAATTTAGACACATTTTTCACCTGGAATTATATTAATTTTCTGTAGATGTCTCTAGAAATATTTAAAATGGGTGAACCAGGTATTGCTGTTTCCTCAGACTACACAGTCTTATGACCTCATTTACATGATAACCTGGACAGTGGCTTATCTCTGATGGCTGATTAAGATAGTTATAGTAGAAAAAAATATACAAATGCCTCCTGGTAAGTTCTGGAGTTTTGTGGGGACATGCTGCTATGGAAGAGAATTTGGAAGGCAGGATAAATTTCTGCGTGAGGTCTTTCCTACAGCAAGTACCTCTCCTACACAAGTGGATTCTTTGATCCCCCTCTGAGGGGGCAGGGTTGGCAGCCAGCTGCAAGGAGCAGAAAAATCCTTATAGTTAGCATTTGTGGGCTTTTGTATTATTTTAACCTCAGCGGCATCAACAGTCAGCATCCTAGGGATGTCGATCACTCTCCAGGGTTTTTAAATGAATGCTTCTATCACAGCTTCTGCCACCATTTCCTTAGGTTCTCGTTCTATTTTTTCAGTGACTAGCTGTCTTCACTTGGCAGGAAGTCTGAGTACCTAAAAAGTAATTATGGAAATCTATTTTAATGTCAGCAATAAACAGTCAATTCAAACTCTGTTGTTTTTTTTTCTCACAAGTATAAACACTCTGTTAGATAGATAACTCTACGGTTAGGCAGTTAATTAAAGCTGATTGTTTTACTTGTCTGTAGCCTAGGTGTCCTTGCCTTTCTCTTCAGTGTGATTCAGGTCATTTAGAATTCAATGCTCATAAATAAAACTATTAACCTTTGTCTTATAACTTATAAACACTAGATGTCAGCATTGCTCTTTTTCTTCCAAACAAATGGACTTAGCGAATGATGTCATAGACTCTTCCGTCTTTCAGACAGAATATTCTATAGGCAGAAAAATTTGCAGTCACAGAATCTTTTACTGAGATGGTACTTGCCATGTCTGGTTTGCTATGATACAATTCCTGTTGCTTAAAGTTATATGATTACTATTTTTCTTATGTAAACAGCAATATTTTTTATGAAAAAATTAAAGTCAAAATAGAATAGAAAAAAGAAAAAAGGTATTTGTCAAGGCCTTGCTAATAATATTAATATGAAATTTAATTAGTACTAATCGGTTTTAAATATAGCTAAAAATGTCAAGTGTCTTTGAAAATTTGGTTAATGAAGAACAGATTTAATACAAATAAGAGTATTCAGGAAAGCACTGTGTCAAATCTTTAAAAATTTTATGTATACATATATATAGTCTATATTATCTCATTAATACTATGAATCCTTAAGAAACCTTGTGATCAGAAAGCTATATTTAAGCATTTTGTCTTAGGCAGAAAGCAAAACCACCACCAGATTATCTGGAAACAAAACTGTCAATACCTTTGTATCTGAAGTCACATGGTCTCTCTCAGTTGGCAGATTCAACCTTTCATATTAGCATGATAGTTTAGGGGCTAAATTTATTTAGGGCTTTTGTCATCCAACTGAGTGTATGTATACTCATGTAAATTTTACAGGCACCCATGATTCAATTTACTACCAGGAAAAGCTCAGACCCATCTGTTTGATTCATGCTCTTGTGCCTTTGTTTAGCCAGTTGTACAAAAAAAAGCAAGTGTGAGACCCATCTTATGGTCTGATATATTAGTTTTTGCCTTTTCCCTGCACATATCAGGTGCTGTTGTTAATTTTAAATCCTAGTGTTTAGAAATATCATATTTTATGTGATGTGAAATAATTACCCTTAACTTCAAAGCAGAATTTTTTTAAAAATTTGACACTGAATGAGGTTGATAAAGCACAAGAATAATCAAAGTAATACAATTTAGGCATCTACTGTAAACCACAGCTGCTTACTAATTGAGATTCATTTGTCAAAAACACACAGTCACTGAAAGGCAGAAAATAGCATGACACCTATTTTAATTATAGTACCTTTTATGCAAGTCTAGTGAAGAGATGTGAAAGGAAATAATTCAGGAGTTAATTTCTAGTAAAATATTTATGTAGAGAAACAAATATATCCACAAATTTATTTCCAATATTTAAACATTCATGAAAAAAAGTTTTGAAAAATTTCTGCAAAATGTTATACTTTTTTTACATTTCTACTTTTCCCTCTCTATCTTTTTTTTCTTTTCTAAACCATACAATCCATGGCATGTGTATTACAAAAATTTTTTTCATGTCTTTGTTAAGAAAATAGTCACTCATTTTTAGTAAAAGCAGAATGTTTGCATCATTTACTTTTAAACTTGTAGCTAACTAAATGAAAATAAAAATGAAAATTAATTTATAGGGATTAGATCAGGGCTGGTTAGGTGGTGAGGGCCTTCTTTCCTTCCTTCCTTTTTTTCTATTTCTCCTTGAGCACATCTTATCATTTTACATTAGGAAACTCATTTACATTGCATTGGTTATTTATTAAGGGCATTTCAAAATCTGAGGTGAATTGTATTTCTAATTTTTTCTATAGTATTTTTTTTGTAATTCATGTATATTTTCATACCAGACACCTATCTGGCCCCAAATTAAAGTTCCAAAATCACTTTAGAAATTGGTGTTCAGATTTCTCTGAATTAAAGATCCCTAGCCCAATTCTGGTGGTATCTCAGCAGCTGTCTCTTGCTTATTTCAGAAAGTTTCAAAACATATCTAAGTTGGTGAATATGGGACTCTAATTAATTATCCGTTGGCCATAGATGTTTGAACAGCTGTTCTTTTCTGTCTTCAGAATTTTTCTCATATTCCTTCCTGATGATCTAAGATATTTACTGCCCTACTCAGTCGGTAGTGACAAACATCTCTCTTTTAGTCTTCCGATCTTTCAGAGTTGAAGAGAACCTGTTGAAAGTTGAATCTCCAGAGATGCCATTGATTCTGCTCTTCTACAGTCACCTCTTTCACAGAGTGAATAGATTCTCCAGTAAAAGACTAACAGCCTGAGTTAAATATGTGCTACATTTGGAATCATTTGGTTCTCTTGACATCATTTCTCAACCTGAGTCTGAACCCCATCCAGACTGTTTATTCATTCAGCTTTCCATGGAGGGCCCTTTAATCCATTCTTATAGTCTAGTTTATGTCAGGCCTACTCTCGCCCTCCTCCTATGTGTCACACCTGCTCATTATGGACATTGTCATAGTGCAAACCTTCCTTGTTGGTTTAAAGCTTTGTTCATATGGGTCTGGACATGAACCAAAACATGGGATCTTTCTAGCACCTATTTCCAACCCCATAAACATCAGATCATTAAAGAAGCTTTTCTGATACAGAACACGTGTAGTGTATTCTAGATGCTGACACTCTCCCATCTATATGGTATCATTTGTCATGTTATCTTTGATCAATAAGAGCATCTGTTTACATAGCAATCGTGAGATTTAGTTTGTATGGTATAAAACTGCCCCATTTCATCAATAGTTTTTATAATGTAAAATTTTATAAAATAATTTTATGGCTCCTGATGAGTTACTAAATCATATTCAAATAAATCAGATTAAATAAGCACATACAGTTCTCATTCTCCTTCAGCACAAACTACAAAAATAACTTTACATAAACAAAATTGCAATCTCACAATAAGAATGTATTTTAGCGTCATTCAAAGTAAGTTAACAGCATAAACTATTGGAAAAAAAGATTTTTAAGAGCTGTACTATGGACATTGCAACTAGAATGTAAGATTAGTGGCTATCACAAAAGTACAACTAGTAGCATTTTCTGAAAATAGAGTCTAAAAAATAATTCTAGCATTGTATCCAAAGTATTTAACAAATTAGAGACTGAGATTATTTAGAAACCTTTAGAATTGAAATGGATGAGAGTATAAATCTTGCAAACCTCTTCTCTGTGTTTGTTTTTGTATGATTTTTCCAGGTAGAAGGATATGAAGAAAATTTATTACCTTTTAAAATGTTTAACACATAAATGTAACTGGATAATGGAGCCGTCTGAACTTTTATCATTTCCAATCACATTCTTCAATTGTGCTCTGTCAAATTCCTAATCCAAAGTCCTTTAATAGCATTTGAGGCAGACCCCATAGCCTCTCTTTCATTTCTGGTTATTATAAGTTCAATCCAGTTGAAAACTCCAATTTCATCTCTTCCTCTATCTTCAAGCAATGGCTTGACCCTTTGCTAGAGGGACCTGATGGAGAGGCTTCTGCTTTTTTATGCCCCTTATCCCTCTTTAATTGAATTCTAGCTACTGTGGATAGGCAGGCATTAAGGTGAGTGGTCCAAGTCTTTTTAGATAATTGTGTTATGATTATATTTCCCTACTGTCGCTGATGCTCTGGCGAACACTGTGGAGCACGGATCTCTCCTGGAAGGCAAGCATCTGGTTGATAGCTTTTTATATACAGAGTCTTTGGAACTTTCCCAGGGTTCACCTCCCTGAGTTGGGAGATTCAGGTCTGACTTTGTTTCTTCCACCCATTGACTTTAATTCTTTATCAATCTGTACAAATTTCAACCTCTTAAACTTTGAACCCCTTAACAGGGGAGTATGTGGAGCATGAACAAAAAGGAGTACTTTTGAGGTGTAACTATGTCTTTGAAACAAGCACATCTTTGCAAAAGCAAATGATGAGCATGTTGACTATTCTGCAGATGTCCTACTGTCTCTTCCCAATTTTCCATTTCTCTATTCAAGTACATTCATGGCAGATCAACAAATAAACTGTACAAGTAGATATCCAATTCTTCTTGGGAGATGTTTATTTTCCGTTTATATAAACTCTCAACCAATATAAACTTCTCTCTCTCTCTGTCAATAGTATTTTTTAAAATTTTACTTGACATACAATATTATATTACTTTCAGTGATTAGACATTCATATAACTTATGAAGTGATCACCCCAATAAATCCAGTACTCATCTGACACCATAGTTATTACACTATTAACTATATTCCTTATGCTATACTCTACTTTCCCATGACTATTTTGTAACTATCAATTTGTCCCTCTTAATCCCCTCCCCCATCCTTTATCCCCCAAATCCAATCCAGCAACCATCAAGATGCTCTCTGTATCTATGAGCTTGTTCCTCTTTTGTTTGTTAATTTATCTTGTTCTCTTGATTCCACATATAAGTGAAATCATATGATACTTGTCTCTCTCTGTCTGACTTATTCCACTAAGCACAAAACTCTCCAGGTCTATCCATGTTGTTGAAAATGGCATGATTTCATTCCTTTTTTGTGGCTGAGTAATATTCCATTGTATATATGTACCACCTCTTTATCCATCCAACCACTGATGAACACTCAAGTTGCCTCCATATCTTGGTTATTGTAAGTAATACTGCAATAAACATATGGATTCTCATGTCTCTTCAAAGCAGTATTTTGTGTTTCTTCAGACAAGTACTCAGAAGTAGGATTACTGGGTCCTTCTTTGTCTCTTGTTATAGCCTTTGTTTTAAAGTCTATTTTGTCTGATATAAGTATGGCTATACCAGCTTTTTCCTATTTTCATGAAATCTCTTTTTCCATCCCCTTACCTTAGTCTATGTGTGTCCTTCGATCTGAAATAAGTCTCTTGTACACAGCATATGCAAGGATTTTGTTTTCTTGTCCATTCAGCCACTCATATCTTTTGCAAGGAGCTTTTAATCCATTTACATTTAAATTAATTGTTGTTAGATATATAGTTATTACCATTTTATTATTCTGAACTTTTTTCTTGTAGTTCTATTAACTTAGCTTCACAGGACTTGGGCACAGGTCTCTTCTCCATGGATATTACTCTTAGTAAGAACTTCAAGGTTCTTATTTTCTTCCCCACTTTTGTGTTTTTCTAAAACATCATAATTTTAGGCTACAACACTATTTTATGTGTCACTAAGTGAGAATCAATGCTGTCAATTAAACTACGCCACAACTCATTGTCACACATTTTTTGAAAATTATACCTTATTGAAAAGAGCTCTTTACACACAAATGGATTTATCATGTATCACTTTTACATGTATAAAAATTTAAAAATATAAGCAAAAGATAAGTTAACATATTCTTAGAATGACCTCATAAACTGTCTAACTCTTCTAAATCACCCTGGATTTTGAGTTATCAATGTCTACATTTTTCCACTTAATATTGTACTTTGTGTCTTCAAGAGTTGTGGGGATAAGGCATTTTGAACAGAATCCATAATGACCAGATAGCCAGTGTTCTCAGTACTCAGGTAGGCTTTACAATTAGAGTCATGAAATACTTAACAATGGACTACATTCTGAGAAAGGTGTCATTAGGAGATTATGTCTTTGTGTGAACATTATAGAGTGCACTTGCACAAATCTAGGTGGCATGGCCTACTACACAGCTAGGTGATATGGTATAGCCTACTTCTCTGTATAAGAGGAAAAATAATTTTCCCTCTCTCCTTCTGGGTTCCTGGCTGAGATATCTTTGTAATAAAGATAGGCGGACAGGAGAAAAACAAACAAAAGTTTGTCCCTGCATTCATGGGAGAAACCCAGGAAAACTGAGTAACTCACCAAAATGGTAGAAGCAAATACCTTAAGTGCCATCTCAACTGAAGACAAAAGATGTTGGGAGGATGAAAAACAAGAATAAGTTTATTATGCAGATTCAAATTGCTACCCACTACACTGAAAAGAGTTTCTAGAGATAAAGTCCTCCCCCTCTTCCTGGTACGGCCAAGGGAGACACCCTCACAAATGGAGTTTTCTCTTACAAATATGAATGCCTTTTACAAAGGGTGACTTCTATTTGGTTTTCAGAGCTTCTCCCATGTCTGCTGTTTCTGAAAACTAACTGGCCTAAAATAATCCTATGCCAAACAGACATATTTTGGGGGTGACACTCTGTTCTGCTATAGCTGCTAGGCTATAAACCTGTATAGATCGTTATCTTACTGAATACCATAGGCAATTTTAACACAATGGTAGGGATTGTGCAATGCTGTATACTATGATGTTATGACAGCTACTATGTCACTAGATAAAAGAACTCTTCAGCTCCATTATAATTTCATGGGACCACCATGGTAGATATAGTCCTTCACTGGCTGAAATATTGTTTTGTGGTACATGAGTGTATACAAATTTAGGAAACTATAGACGCCCCCTTGGAACAGTCTTTAAATATGTCTAATTAACTTTGGCCTCTCTCTCTCTCTTGCACAAACATCAACTTCTAGGGTTAACAGCATTTCTCCGTTGTTTTCTCCAGGATCTTCTTCCATGTCACTAGTACCCATTAAACAAGTTTTGATGGCTCTTCTGTACATATTGTCTCACATGAACAGCAGTGGCAACTACATCTGAACTTCTGCCAAGCTTAAGTGACTGCAGAAAGTATTGATCATAAGGTCACTTGATTTTGTAACCACATGCAAACTTCATATTTTTAAGCAGTTTTTTCTCTGATTCGAGCTGGGTTTTCCCAGATAATGGCATTGAAATTTACTTTTTATTCCCTTCCTTTATCCTTCTACCTCTGTGGGCCTGCTCCTTTAATCCTTAAGCCTTAGGACATAAGCCTCAGGTCTGTATCATGAAGACAACAGGTTTAGGGTGGACTTTAGACTAAGGATAATATATTGGCTTTAGATGTTTTTCAGTCCCAGATCCATCCAGGCAGAATAACCCCACAGGCCACGGGACCAGACAGGATGGCACCATGGCTGATTCCAGAACTGAACACGATGATCAATTATCTCATCACCCTCCAATCATCCAATCAGTAGCACCCACGATCCCAACTCCCTTAGTTTCCATAATGACTGACTTTTCCCTGTGTGACCTGGACTCTTGAGACACCTGGGGAGCCAGATTGTTGAGAGCAATAGTGTACCTGTGTCTCCGGGAGCTGCTACTTCCTAACAAAACTTTTCTTTGCTGCAAAACCTACATATTATCTCTTCTTTGGTTTATATGTGCTCAGGCAAAGACCCATTTTTTGTCTCAATAACAATTTCAGAAATGTTAAAACATAAAAGAATGTGTCTTAGAATCAATAAAATATTAGTCTATAGACTGGGCTGGGCTGCTGTGATCTACTGGGATGATATTTGCTGAGCTCCTTTGGCCAACTAACAATAACACCTGAGGGCATCACCTGGTCCTAATTACTGGAGACTTTCTTTAGAATGTGGTTTTCTTAATCATTTTCCCTCCAGTTTGATCCCCATCTGCCCATACTACGGCAATGGACAAATCTGACTTTTTAGTCTATTACAGGTACAAAAGGGAAAATTTTAAGATTTTAGAGGAATGTTTAAGACACTATCAAATAAATTGACAATGAGTTAACAACCTCAATGCTGGCAATAGCCAAAAAACAAAAAATTCCAATAAGAATAGAGGTTCAAAAAATTAACTGAAATGATCATGTGATCACAATCTGTTGCAAGGACAAAACACAGGCAGCTCAACAAAAAGAACAGCCACTTCCAAAATAGTTGCTTGTTTAAAAAACTAAATAAACTTAAGTCATGACATATTATCTTATTATGGTGTATCAAAACGGTATTTTTTTTTAAATATTCACTTACCTGTGTCCTTTATTTTTTATTAAAAAAATAAGGGACACCTTTAACTCAAACACTAATCTTTCTGTGATCTTACCTCGGGGGAGGAATGTATGTGCTGAAAACAAAAAAATAAATAAAATAAAAGAACTGATTTCTGGCTCTGTATCATAAAAATCTAAACCTCACAGGGGATAGTGGAGAGTCCTGAAATACATAAAATGTTTGCAAGCAGAAGTTATTCCACTTCTACTCTGTTGTCATCTCTTACTTTCCCCTATCCAGAAGATGCTAGAAGAATATTTCTTGGGCTGGAGAAAATGAGAAGAGGGAATGAAGGGAAAGCAAAGTTTTTCACCACTTTACTCTTCAACATAATTCATTATATTATCAGAAGAAAGGAACAAAGCACTTGTACCTACAATTATGCTGAGAAATATTTCATAACATTCTACATAATGGAAGGACTACGTGCAGGTGTGTGATCTGACTATTTAATTTGTGCAGCTCAATACAAAAATGAAAATGTGGAATTGCTTGTCCAAAAAGTAGGGGGAAAAAGTGTGATTAAAATACTAAACTCTAAAACTATTTTTTCTCCATAAGCTTTCTCTTTTATTATAATATTTTATATTTGCAGTTTAATGTTCTAAGTAGAAAAACATTTAAAATTTAAGTTATCAACATGTCTCTTCCTGGTATTCTTTATATTGTGCCATGCTAGTTCTAAATGCAAATATAAGAGCATTTAATTCACATGTGGAATCTCCAAAACTACACAATTCATATTTTATAGCTCACACATGCATATGTACATTTAGTTCTTATCAGAAGAATGAAAACACCACACAAAACTATCTCAGTAATTTTTATTTAACTTTTTGATACACATACATTCAACCAACACTCTCTACCTTTAGCTTTTTGATAAACAAGGAAAAAAAATTATGGATTTCTTCATCTTTTCCTTTCAGTCTGCATCATCATTTTCAGTCTACGTGAATAAGAAGAGATGAGATTCCTAACTAATTCGTATTTCTTGGAATGTCACTGCCTTCTTGCTTTGGAAACAAATTATGGTTTAAAGGAGAACATGGCTGCTTGTTCTCCTTTAAACGCTGTGCATCTCTTTGCTGTGGATGTAAAATTCTTACCTTGTACTCACTTTGAGTCTCACTAAGCTCCCACGCACGTGGTTCCCTGGCATCCTGTGCTCATGAGGCATCACAAACACAATATGCAAATGGGGGTCAAGGACTGGTGGAAACCTTTAGCTCAAAAATAATTTGCAGGCCACAGAGGCAAATCTTGGGGTGACTCATTCGGAACCCCTACACATGCATGCTCTACTGATCCACTGGTGTTGTAAAACAAAAACTCAAAGGTAAAATTATTAGGAGTTTTAAGACAGCAAAAGCAGAAAGTTAAACCAAGCCAGAAACCCTCCTGAATATGGGGCTTTGTGCAACTACCTGCATCACACACACACATAGCCAGCTCTGACTGGTAATCTAATTAACATCCTTATTTGAGATCCAAAACAAAGGTTAGTTAGACATGTGAGTGAAACCTCTGCAGATTACTAGCCTGAGGCTGACAGCCCTCACCTTCAAGTTTTCCTGGCTTAAGTCTCAGGTCCCAGGAAAGATTTCCCAATTGAAAATAGTCCCATTTTAAAAGGATAAATTACACCAAGCCTTCAATTAGTTCAAAAGAAATCAGCAGAGTAAAGATAACTGGATGTATCCAATAAAATTCAGGCTTTAGTAGAAAATATGTTTGAGTGTGTGTACTTCCCATCACCCATTATCCTTGCCATATAATGGTTACATATGTAGTCACATATTCTTCCAAAATATTAGTCCACATACTGCAGTTAGGTAGCCACAGAGCTATGACTGATCAAGAAATGACATTAAATCTGATATTTTACTTGTGTTTCCCACACTTTTGGATTGGGACGTTAATTTGGAAAAGCAGTAAGGTAAAGATGCATTGCAGGGAAAGAGTTCAGAGTGTGGGCTCTGAAGCTAGGCTGTCCAGGGTTTGAATCTTAGCTCTATTTCTTACCAGTTAGATGACCTTGGGTTATTTACTTTACCTCTCTGTATCTCAATTTCCTTTTATGAAAAGTGGAGGTAATTATATAGTACCTGTCTCAGGATTGTTGTATTAAATGAGCTACACAGTCAAAGTGCATAACAGAATGTCAGATGACACACTCATATGTCTTACTACGAGTTTTAACAATTTAGTTAGAAGTTTAGCCAAAATAATACTTTGGTTATTTTATAAAAAAACAAAAATAAAATTAGGTATGGAATTGTGTCTGAGATGATTGTTATTGTTTTAACTCTATAAGACATGCATACTTCAAAAAGTAAACAGTTCAAAATATAAGAATTACTATAGACAATTTATTGCTGATTCTCTGATTATGGTGTGTTACTGTCAACAAAGCCAATGAAATCTGTAAAAATGTGACACAATAAACTTTGTTATTTGAAATACAAATTCACTTAAAAAAAAATTCTTTGGACCTTAAGGTCAAAATTACAGCAGTTCTGTCCTTATCCACTTAGCCATGGGGTGGGGTGGGGTTACATTCCAAGATGCTCAGTGGAGGCCTGAAAGCACAGATAGTACAAAGCCTTATATATATATATATATATATATATATATATATATATATATATATATATATATAATACTGCATTTTTCCTATACATACATATCTGTGATAAAGTTTAATTTACTGATTAAGTAAATTCATGGAGAGATTTGTTCTTATTGTAGATTTTAACAACATTAGCATATAACTTTTCTTTCCTTACTGAGAACTTTATATTTTCACTTAAAGACACAATTTATGGCTTCTCTTTGGTATATGCAAATTGCCAGCATCACTACTCTTACACTTTGGGACCATTAAGAAGTAAAATAAAGGTTACCTGAATACAAGCACTGTGGTACCAACCAAGATGGCTAAGTGACTCAGGGGCAGGATTGACTACAGCGTGCGCACATGGTACAAGGGATGATGCAAGTCCCTGGTGGGACAAAAAGGGACTTGAGAGAGTCCATTTTCATTATGAGTCTGTTATTATCAGTTATTCCCAGATTAACTGGCCAGTGTATTTATGAACATTCACTGTAGTTTGCTCACAGGTGGCTAACTCAGGCTTACTAATCAATAGCTGTGGTCCTCAAACCTAACGAAGAGAGGCTCCAGTGGGCCTGCTAGCCCTGAGCTCTGCCTGGGGGTTTGGGTGAACAGTGCAGCAGGCCTGCTTTTGTAGAAAAAAAAGTGATTCATATTAGCATAGCTTTGAGTTTAATTAAGCATGTTCAATGAGGAAAATGTTATTAAAGTGGCTGACAACAACATCTTGTGGTTATGAATATAGTTAATATGGAGTGTAGGAAATTATAATGATATTTGTGTAGGGATATGGCTATTGTTTTTTCTATCAGGTATGAAACAGAATTCTAGGAATATACCAGTGTGTGAAAAATAAACATTTATGTGTTTAAAATAAGCAAAAGACCTTCCACAGGATACTTCGATGTGATATTGAACTAAGATTTCTCTTTATAGCAGTTGACTATTCTTTGATATGGAATATCTCCTTTTTGTTCTAACTTCCCTGAGCTGGACCTGTGAGGTAGGCTGTTCTGCCTCTTCCACTGAAATGGATAAGATAGGAAATTGTATTCCTGGTGAGAAACCAACAGTTATCTCTCCCTCCACACACATGAACCTCCAAAAGGTAGTATTCTACTGTAGCAATTATTTTGAACAATAACTAGCTAGAGTGAATTAAATTCAGTTTTTTCCTTTCCTACTGGCACTTAGCTGCAGGTAAGCAGCATCAGAAAAAACACTTTATTTAAGGCAGTTGAACTGTCTACTTCTTATTTCATGGAGGTCACAAACAAGAGTCTTTTCTTTTTCCTTCCTTTTCTGTCTGCTAAATGATCACTTTGTGATTCACCCTTAGTCATTATCTTAAAACATAATAACGATAACTCAAAACTTTGGTGAAATAAACTAAAAAAGTTCATTGCAAAATGTGCAAGCTTACTATCTCTTCTCAGGTTACACAGTTTGAAACAACACAGCAGGTTCTAATATCCATGAAATAAGAATTCTGTGAGCAGAGAAAAGCCATTTCTAAGGACAGTTGGAAACTGTTTGCCTGAGACTCTTCTGCTTAGAATCAAAAGATGCCATGTGGCGACACATTTCTGAAGAACAAGGTCCTTCTGTTTGTGGAACTTCACACTGCTTGACAATTTTTTTTTTTCATTTCACAGAAAATTCCAAAATGAAAGGCGGTTTGATCTTCTAATTTAGTGTAGAACTCTAAAAAGGTACTTTCCTTATCTCCCTGGGCGTGTGGAAAGAAGTCTGCAGGATTGGCAGAAGTGACAATGTGTCTGGAAAAGCCCTGCATTATAAAATTTCTTCCTCTGAGAAGCCAGATGGTGTTTACGTGAGACACTCCCACCTAATCAGCATTCTCAGCCATATTTAAAGTGGAAAGATGAAGATGGGAGAAATTACTACAGTGTGCTTTTGAAGAAAATAATTAAATATATCCCAGCTAATGATCAAGTAATTTTAAGATGTTCCTGAGTGTACCCTGTGACATTTTTACTTAGGAAATGGTTAGAATATATAAAAGATTACACACACACACACACACACACACACACACACACACAAACACACACACACATATATATATATATATGTATACACATACATATATAATGACTACATTAAAAATAAGATCCACTTATAAAGCAAATTTGTCTTTGAAGATATTTCCGTGGCCTTGATATTTAAGAACATATGTTGAAGTTCCTCATTTTTAAAAGTAAACATGCCTTTAGAGTCAATGAAAACTAACTAAAATATGTATATTGAGAGAGGGCAAAAGATGATTCTAGATTTTGTTGAAAGCTTAGAGAATGCAGATATTTGATAAGAAAGATTTCTGAAGGAAGCGGAAATTGAGCTAGTATTTTTAAAAGATGGAGTATGACAAAGATATTAGAAGCTGTTATATATATATAAGAGAAGGTTTGAAATTCTACTTGGGAAATGCTATTAACACAATAATATTGGATGAAATGTCTGTGTTAGTCTCTTTAATACTCATAATTTCTGATTTATTAAAAATGTCTGGGTATTAAATCTCGCCTTAGGTCACTGGTGTAGCTAACTTCTTTGTCAATTAGACAAAGTAAGGAAAATTAGGCAGAAGAATAACTGCCACTTAAGAAAAAAGAGGAAAATAACACATAAATTTTAGTCTGGTTTTATTAGCAAAGCATAAGAACATACCAAGCCTGAGACTGTGAGCTATTTAGAGTGACAACTGCCAATTTATTATATAGCAGCTTTTTTTTTTTAATTTTGTCATTTGGTAGTAATTCACATGTAGAGCAACAGACTATGAAAATAAGCTATATGATATTTGGAAATGCAAGCCTTGCACAAGAAATTAAATTACCTCTTGGTATATAGGAGTTTTCTGGCGATAGTATCTTTTAAGAAACATAAAATTATCAACTTTTCTTATGATTAAAACTATTTTAGTTTCCATTTTTAAATTTCTTTTGAATCACATTTTGTTTCAAACTTTCCTCCCTAAATTACATTTATGCTCTGTACATTCCGTTCAACTTTGCAGTTATGCATTTTGAAAAGTTCAGATTATTCTTAAAATTGAAATATCTATATTTTAAAAAATAAGTAAAAATATCTTTCAACTTAAGAAAACACATAGGTTGTATATTAAAAATGAAAGATTAAAGATAAAAATAAATACTTCATTAGATTAACTCATTATATGTAACATATAATATAAACATATTACATATATATTATATGTATATATATTCATAGTGGTTTATTAGCCACTAAATATATATGTAAGAAATAACACACTGGCAGAAATACATCTTATTTGTAGCAACATTCTGTTAAAAGTGTTGCTTTCCTGAATTTTACTCTTTTGGAAACTAAAATCTTAACTTCAATAGAAGGAATTGATTCATTCCTTCCAAATAAGAATATCCAGGAGTCTTTTACCTGAGGTTTTATAAAAAGAAAAAAAGGATTTGTAGAAAATAACTAATCTTAAAGTCTGCATTTAGAAGAATGTGCATTTTTGCTTTAGGTTAATTTAAATATAATTCACATTTATCAAACTATAAGTATTCCACGCTACAGTGTACTAACATGTATGTTCCCAGTTCCCCTTGTCATCTACCCCATCCTTCACAAGGATTGCGAAATAATCCAAAAACACTAGCTAGAAATGATTACAACTAGATTATTTTTTTCTGGGCTATATTTTATACTTCTTTAAAAACTTGTATCTTAAAATTAATTGTAATCTGGTGATCCTGTTCAATGCCATGTTTTTCTTAACTTGCTTGCAAAAAATATTTTATCACTGTGCAAAAAGTCTTAAACTCTTTCATTTTTGTTAAGGAGGCTTTGTCTTCCTCCAGCGAATCTTTAAGTCCAGCTGCCTCTTTGCGTTATGTATCAAGGAAAGACTGTACAGTGCTCTGTCTCTCTCTAACCCCAAGGGCCTCTGTTCTTTTTCATTTTCTTCTTTTGCCCTGGGGCCACAGAAAGAATCAAATGCAAAAATAAATCAAACATGAATTCTGTACAAAAGCAGCTTCTCATCAGAAGAGGAATTAAGACATGTTTTCGCTAATAAAACAATTTGAAAATGGATATGTGTCTTAGAATCTTACAGATGTAATAAAAGTTGGCATATGTGGGATTTGATTAAATTTAGGGAGAGGGGCTTCATAAGAGACCTAAAATTTACATAGGACTTTAGAAGATTTCATATGCCATCAGGAGGGAGGGTATGAGCTAAGTTACAGAAATAGAAAAGCATTTACAGCAAATTAAGCTGAAGTACAGGGTTGATCACATTCTATAGTCTGAATGTTGCGTCCTCCTAAAATTAATGTTGAAATATTAATGTTCAATGTGATCTGCCATGTGTGGCTATAATGAGAAGTCTGTGACCGGGAGGAGGGATCTCACCTGACCATGCTGAAACTTTGATCTTGGACTTCCAGACTCCAGAACTGAGAGACATAGATTTGTTTTTTATGATCTACTCAATCTATGGTATTTTGTTATAGAAGGCCAAAAAGACTAAAAATTTTAGATATTTTTGGAAGCTGAAGTGAGACTAGAAGATCTTCATTAATAAGAATCTGATACTTATATCTATTAAAATGAAGATAAATGAAAAGTTTTTGAATAAGGGAATAATGATTAATACTATAAAGATGTGTAGGTTGGATTAACTAAAAGATGAGAAAAGGAAACTAAATTAGGAAAATGTTGCAAGAACACAGATTACATATAGTGGGTATTTGATCTAGATCAGTGTATATGAGACTGAAAATTACAGGGTCGATCTAAATAAAGTTTACACTAATAATATTCAATGTTAAGTAATTTTCAAATAAATAATGTACATTAAAATACATAAGATATTGAAATTATGCTGTTAGTAATTTTATATTTTTTTGCACATTCAGAAGATGTTTAGGATATCTCTATTTTTAGAGATATTGTTAGTCACTTTTTCCTTTAAACAATTAATTTGTAGGATATATTATGTCCTAGACATTGTAATAGATTTGGGTATGCAAAGCCCTATAAAACACATCCTCTGTCCTTAAGGAGCTTACTGATGGTTATCAGCATATCACAGTACGACGAGGGCTATGGTACATATGTATGGGAGATAGTCTTA
This sequence comes from Macroglossus sobrinus, assembly GCA_004027375.1. NCBI lineage: Eukaryota > Metazoa > Chordata > Mammalia > Chiroptera > Pteropodidae > Macroglossus > Macroglossus sobrinus. The sequence goes on from PVKZ01002273.1 coordinate 179,871, forward strand.
AATAGACTCTTCTCACACCAGGGCTGATTGGTGGTGGTCAGGTGGTATCAAAATTTGTGGAAATGAAACGCTCTGCATCACATGAAAAATGTAGTAAGGCATTTGGAGCAGAAATAAGAGCCTATGTAAGGGCACAGTGTCAAATAAATTTATGTCTCCTATATGGAGCATAATGGATGATCTAGGAAGATATGTATTAGACTATACAGGTAAGTGGAGACGTTGAAGCCATGCTGGATTAGGTTTATGTCCTAAAATTTATTAGAAGTCATTAAAACTTTTATTCATAATAGTGACATTACCAGCTGTGATTTAGAACCGTCACTTTAGAAACTATTTAAAGTATAATTGGAGCATGGAAGAATTGAGGCAAGGAGATAATTTTTGAGGTTCTTTCAGCAATCAGAGCAAAATGTAACGTGATCTTGAAATATAAAAAAACTGAGTGGGGTGGTTAATAAGAGATTCATTTGAGGTATAATTGCTGGAACTTGAGAATTGATTGAAAGTGATGGGTAGAAGGATAGGGAGATATCAAGAATAATTTCTGTATTTCTCATTTGAGCACTTATCTGAATGTTTTATGAGATAGAGAATTCAGAAGAAAGACGAAGTTTAAGATATACTGGTAAATCAGTTTGGACATTGTGGTTTGAATGCCAATGGAACAACCAAGTGAGGATTGTCAATAAAAAGTTAGATTAAGTTAGGGTTCAGGAAAGATATCTAGATCTTTGCTAATCAAAATATAGTTTTTTTGGGATAGCAGCGTCAGCATCATCTAGAATATTATTAAAAATGCAGAATCTCAGGTCTCAACTTAGATCTACAGCATTAGAAGCTTCTTTTAAGCAAGATCCCCATATGATTTAAACATTAAATTTTGAGAAACACTGACCTAGAATCCACACACATGCACACATACATATACATATGTTATTGACATTAGGTCATAGAGTAGCAAAAATAAATTATTCGTTCAACTGAAATGTGTAAGTTGATCATTGAAGAGTGGGAAAATATAAAATGGTAGAAGCATCTGATATTTAAAAGACAGAAGATTAATCCCCAGAAAAAAATGAGGCACATTTCGAGATGAAAACAAAATAAAACAAAATAAAAAAACAGGAAAGTAGTGCATCAAATAAGCTAAAAAATGAAGAAACTGCAAAATTTTCAAACTAATATTAAATATGGATTTCAATAATCATATAAAAATAGTAAGTTTGACACCTATCTCATACCTAATGCAAATAAATCCTGATCAATAAATTATATGAATGTGAAAATGTGGACAATATTTTTATAATTTTAGTGTGGAAAAGGCTTTCCGAAGTTTGAGGGCACACCCAGTAGCCACAAAAACATGATGAATTTTACTTCAGAAAATTAAATTTTCTGTTTGGCAGAAAACACCATAAACATAGTCAGAAGAAAATATACAAACTACATCAATATATTTTCAACTCATCACAGACAAAATGCTAACTCATCAATATATTAATTTAACGAGAACCTAAAAATTAGTTAAGACATGCCAGTAAGTACAATAAATGAGCAAAATACATTTGGATAAAAATGATATTGTGGATTTTAATATATATTGTTAAACCTCTCATGTTAGAAGAAACATTACAAATGAAAACTATAAGGCAATGTCATTTAAAATATTTATTAATTTGGTAAAGGCAAAACAGTTTGAGAATATTTTGTATTAATGAAGTTATGAAAAAGTAGTCATTCTGATTAGAATGAATGAAATGTAAATTGATATATTTGGACTAATTTGTAAATGGCTCAAATTTGAAAATATTACACATTAAAAATTATTTTAAAAATTCTAGGTCACATACACTTTTATCTAGAAATTTCTTTTCTAAGGATTTCTTCAGCTTCATATGCATATTTGAGAAATAGTATTGTTTCATAATATCAAAATATAGGGGACAGACTGTTCATTGATTGGGTGCATATAAGCATAAATTATTATAACTCAATACATAAAACAATATTATTAAAAAATCAGATTTTTTTGTGTTTGGATGTGATACGATATTCAAGATATTGTTAAATGAAAATAGTAAAAAGTGGAACTGAGTGTAGTACATTTTCTATCATTGCATTTTTTTAAAGACAGCATATATGTGTATAATGTATAGTTCATAAAATCAAAACTCATAAAATTGGTTATTGTGTTTTCTATTGCGAAGTAGAATTGAGTGGCTTAGGAACATTCATTAGAGAGAGAATAAAGAAGTTAGAGATATTGAATGAGTATGGAATTCAGTATCTATTTATTACTACATATTTCATCATATTCATTATTTCTTAGTTTATTTCTTTTTGAAACAGACTTTCAAAGGAAAAGGAAAAATGTACATTCTATCACAACTGTTAGGAATGTTAAAATTAAAAAAAATTTAACAAACATCACTGATGTTTACTAGAATATTTATATTACCTTGAAAAAATAAACTAGCATGAAATTTTCAAGGTGGAATTTTGTTACTATATGCTTATTTTTTTTCTAATAAGCAAAATAGAGAAATGGGTTCACTATTCCAATAATTTAAAATGATAGACCAACAAAAAACTAAGTACACAAGTTGTGAATGGGTTTGTGAAATTTATGTTAATTAAATTCATTGGAAACCTGTAAACCTTTATATTTGCTCTTTTTCATTTAATCATAGCTAGTTCTTTAAGCTTTGCTATATAGAAAGCTCTGTATTTTTACCTTTTAGGGTGTTTTAGATGCAAATGCTTCCTTAGAAAGCATTTAATCTAATAATAATAAAATTATACAGCAAATTCTAATGTAAAAATTTAATGTTCCAAACTATCTTCGTTCTCCAAAGCCATTAAAAATGGTACATTTAAAACCACAATTAAGTCTATTTTACACATCAATAAAGTAGCACAGAGATCAAAATGCAGTAAAGCCATTATTCACTTTTATTAATACTAGTTAGTGGGAGAAACATGGTTTGGTTTTGCTCCCTGACAAGGTAAACAGAAATTAACATATAACCAATTGAATAGATAAATGTTTCTTAAACAAAGAAAGAAACAAAAAACACGAGTTCAATCTTAGACTCAAGGCTCATTTTTTCAGTTTCATGTAACATAAATTCAGTGCCTCACTCTGGCAGAGCAGGTCATCACAGAATTGAAGAGAATTATAGCTTCTTTCTTATAACTTCATAGTGAGAAGGGTAAGTATTGATAAAGTTTCCTTTTACTTACTGCCCTGGAATTCATTCACACTGGGACTGCAGTAGATAGAATTATTATCATTATCATTTAAAAAGTTTGTAACAACTTTGTTAAGATATAATTCACATGCATCCTTTTTTAAGTACAGGATTTATTGGGTTTTAGTATATTCCTGGAATTCTGCAATAATCACTATTAACTAATTTGAAAAAATTCTCATCACTCAACATAGAAACTACATAGACTTTCAGTCACTTCCTATTTTTCTTGCTTCCCAACCCCTGGCAATCATACATCTCCCTTCTGCCTTTATGCATTTGTCTGTCTGGTAAATTCACATAAATGGAATAATGCAATACATTGTTTTTTTGTGACTGGCATCATTCACTTAATGTTATGTTTTTGAGGTTCATTCATAAGTCAATGGACGTTTGGATTGCTACCACTTTTGGCTTTTATGAGTGATGATGATATTCATGTAGTGTTTTTTTGGGGACATATTTTTCCATTTCTTGTGTACATACCTAAGAGTGGACTTTCTGGGTCATATGGTAACTGTATGCTCAACATTTTGAAAATTTATGGTTTTTCAAAGAGGTGACACACACTGCAGGCTCAGCAGCAACGCAGGAGGGCTTCGGTTTCTCCATATTCTTTTTCAACTCTTGTTATTGTTTACGTATGTCACTGTGATTTTGATTTGCATTTCTCTAAAGACTAATAATGTTGAAAACTTTTATGTGCACATATTGGATGTTTGTGTATCTTCTTTAAAGAAATGTTTATTAAAATGTTTTATCAATTTACTGTAAGAGTATATTTCTGGACTTTCAATTCAATTCCACTGATCTACATATTTATCAGTACCACACTGGTTTGATTACTGTAGTATGTTTTGAAACAGAGAAATGTGAATCCACCAACAACTTTTTAATGATAGTTTGGCTATTATGGGTCCTTTGAATTTTCATATAAATTTTAGGAGAAGTTTGTCAGTTTCTGCAAAAAAGGTAATTTTTATGATTGCTGCATTGATCTGAAATCTATAGATCTGAATTTTAACAATATTAAGTCTTCTGAACTGTCTTACCATTAATTTAGTTCTTTAATTTATTTCAACAATATTTTGTAGTTTTCAGTGTTTAGTTTTCAGACTTTTAGCTCTTTATGTAAATTATTAATGAATATTTTATCTTTTTTGATGCTATTTTAAATAGAATTGTTTTTTGAATTCCATTTTGGGATTGTCCATTGCTCATGTATAGAAATACAATTGGTTGTTGTACAATCATAATGTATCCAACAATCTTGCTGGGCTTGTTTTTTAGCTATAGTTTTTTTTTTTTTACTGGATTGCTTTGTTTTTCTACATATGATTATGTCCAATCTGTTAAGAGAGAGAGAGTTTTACTTCTTTCTACCCACTATAGAAGTCTTTTATTTCTTTTTCCCGACTAATTTTCCTGACTGAAACTTCAAGTTGAATAGCTTAACATATAACCTATTGTCTACTTAAAACACAAGATATTTATTATATTGTTGACTATAATTATTAGATAAAAATTCCTAAAATTATCTTTCAAATACATGTTTGGGCAAACATATTTACAATTTTGATTCTTAGAATATAATAAGATGAATATTGAAGTTAGTGTGTTTATACACATATCACTTATTTTGGCTTCCTATGAAATCATTCTTCTTAAGATATGAAATTTTGGGACCATCAAATAACTCACAGAAATAACAAAAGCATTTGAAGAAAAAAACTTGTAATGAATCAGAAACAAATGACATACATATTTGAAGAAATATTTATATATTTAAAGGAATCACAGTAAAAAGTAACATGTAAAGAGTAAAGATGAAAAAAAGTTATAAATATTAACCGAAGTATGACTAATTACAAAAAGGACTGTGATGTCTTTGTGTATTTTCTTTCTGAATTGTTACATATTAATAATTGTACATTTATTTAGATTAATTTATTGGCTCTCTTCTCCTAATTATGTAATGTAAGTATTGTTATTGGTTATTGATTTTACAAAGTAGTCTTTAGGTAATGAAATTTTCTCTACTTTTTCAATTTCTTCCTACCATAATAACTTCAATGAAAAATTTGTGTACTTGTATATGATATTCTTATGTCAAGTAAGAAGCTATTAAAAACAAGTAACATATACCCATATTGCAGAAGTTTAAATTATAAAAGAAATCTGATTGCTTCATAAAAATAAAACTGAAGTAGACAGTCCTTGAGTTGCTTTTTCAGTGTCTCAGATGTTCTGGTTGCAGAATTGGAGTCTATATAATTCTATTGACTTTTCCTCTATGGTCACAATTTGATTGGCAGAGCAATCTGCAATTCTCTCACAACCATGTGAAATGCAAGAATGTGGGAAAGGACTTTTTTCCTCCTTTCTTTCTTTTTCTCCTCCTCCCTTTCCCCCTCCTTCTTTTAATTTATCAAAAAGGAAAATCTTTACCTTAGTATTCCAGCATACTTTCTGCCTTGTCTAATTGGACAGAACTGAATCTTACGTCTGCCTTTAGCTGCAAAGGAATGTGAAATAGTTTCTGACATGGTTAGCCTTTTGAATGAGATACGGGCAAGAAAATATGGGGTGAGTATGCTACCAAAAAGTTCTGTCATAATTGGCTCTTGAAATAACAAATAATGGACTCAAGTTTGTACTGTTGACATACCAGTAGGTTCAGCTATATACAGTAATAAGGCTGAAATTAATGTCATATTGAGGAAGAGTTGTGAAAATGTTTGTTCTGGGTGTCAATTATATTCTGGAATAAAATGCAGAGTTCTTAAGAAACTGCATAAAATATATAAAGTATCTGGTACAATGTCCACTACACATTAGTTGCTCAATAAACATGTTTCGAACTTTTAACATAATTTTTGTAACATATCTTCTAAATTTTTCCCCCAAAGGTGGTTTTATCAAATCAAGTTTGATGATTTAAAAAAGAAAACATAACAAAGAAACAAAACCCTAAAATTCATTTATTCACTGAGAATTATACTTTTGTATTCAATGCGTAAAGAAGTTGAGCATTATTTTAATTAACATGTATAATCATTGTCATATTTTCATTCTACATTTTTCCTTCATGTCTGAGAAATAATACATGTCTATACTTGTATTTATTTTAACATAACTTCAAAATTAAAATTTATAATTTAATTTCCATTAATAATTCATCCAGATTTTTACATTTTAAATATTTTAACATTTACTTTTTCCTAAACATTACACATAAATTTGATCATAATTTTGTTTTATATTCATATAAAGTTCACTTCTAGACATCATTTTCACTGCCTTTTATATTTATTTCATATATAACACATACACAATCATTTTCCTAAATTGTTTAGATGTATTTCAAAGCTGAAAGAAATCTTTTACACCATCTGTATATCAATTTATATGTTATGAAACAGACCACTCACTCAGAGAGGTGAAATATTTTACACTTCAGATGGTTGGAGAAACCACTGGCCTAGATTATAATCTTCATAATTGGAAGATTATTTTGGTTTTGTTTTGCCTTTCTAAAATACAAGCAAAAAGATTTAGAAGTTTTTACTACATATACAAAAATTCTTAAAGTCCAAAGTAAATTTTTTAGATGCAAAATAAATAGATGAGATATATACCAAATAAAAATACTGGATTATAGCCATTATAAAGAACAAAATCATTCAGAAAATTTAAGAGAAAACAATAAGCAAAACAGCAACAAAATATGATACATCAAATTATATTAAATGATATTTGTTATTATTAATATACTGAAGTGGAAAACGTCATGTGCTCATAATAAAATTACATGGATTCAAAATTCTACCAGCTGCTGTGACATAGGTAATGTTACATGTAACTTCTCTGGGCCTCTGTTTTTATTATCTATAAAATGGAGATGAGATTTACCTCATACAATTAAGGGGTTAAACAGGTTAATACATGAAAGGACTTAGACTAGAACTCATTAGGAAGTAAGGAAGTAGTATGCATTAGCTATAATTGTCATTTTTTGAGGGTTTATGATCTACTGCTTACTTTGTACAACTTTACATGCATACCTAATACTCGCAAAAACATTTAAAGTGGGATCCCCAGTTTAGAAGTAAATAAATTCAGTTCCAAAATCAATAAATACATATCCAATGTCAAAGAGCTCTCTTTACTGTCAGCCATACTGCCATACTCTAGGTTAGTGGCCTGTGTTGGAAGGACAACTCAGTGTGACTGGAAAAAGCAGGTGTTAATAGGCTAAGAGTCTGAAGAGAAAAAATATATCAGCAAAATTATGAAGCGGGTGGAAAACAGAATAAATGATATAAGAGATTCTGAGTTAAAATAGGACATGTAATTGCATTAGAGAATGGCAGCTGGGAGTCATGAGATAACTAAATCTGCTCTGTAGATTCTTTATATGTACCTGAGTAAATAAAAATGGTTAGAATATGTTAATCTACTGAAATAGCTAAAATGGTGAGGAGAAGTATTGGTAGCTAAATTCGCAGGTCATTAGGTCATCAATTTAGTGGAGATTATTCCTCAATCATGATAGACAATGGATAGTAGAGGGGCTTCAATATGATTTACTTTTTTAAAAGATATATACCTAGGATTACAATCACAGTGGTTTTGTAGAGCATTTTAAACCATTTTGTTACTCATTTTTCGATTGTTAAAATATGGTGTTCAAAAGTTGGCTTTGATATAAATCGGACATAATTTAAATATTAAATAAATTGTTTTACTTTGAAATTATTATAACTATTGAAATTAATGTTTAGAATATTTACTGACTGAAGTATATTTTGCTTATTTCATAGCTCAATTGTTATTTGATGATAAATCTGACCTGAATTTGATGTCCATACTATTTCTTTAACAATGTTTATACCAGCTTAGTAATTTATAGTCTTTCAGATCCAAGGCTGATATAGTCTCTCTTTGATTTATAAATATAAAAAAAAAGTAAGAATGTTATTATTTAGGAAAGTGACCATCAAATACAATGAGATCTATTCTGACTCTATTCAAAAAAGAGTTTTAGTTTTTATAAAAATCAGAAATGCCACACCCAGTATATTACTTAATTCTTTCATCCATGAGTGATCTCTTCAAAGGATATTTTTTCTCTTACCTGCTTTTTGAAAATATAATTTAATTATTAAGAAATATCAGATTCTTTAATAATCATTCTTATTCAGAATAAAAAATTAAAACCCAGTGAATTCTGACACTTTATAGTTAACTCTCAGAACACTAAAAATGCAGTTCCTAATATAGGAAATAAATGATGGTCCTTTACATCAGTGTTTTTGCCAGACCATTGACTCTTATTGTAAAACAGACAAACTATGAAATTCAGTGGCTTGCATAATTATACCTCAAAGTACAATGAATAAAATGGAACATCTTTAAATGCTCTTGTTCAAATAAATAGTTTAGTATTGTGGAAGATGTAGGGAGTAATTGTACTGAATGAAATGAATTTTAAATTTAATCATAGTGAAGAATATATTTAAATATGCAAAATGTGAGAACAAATTCTATACTACTGAAGGATAATAGTTAAAAATCTTAAGAATTTTAAGAAAATAGAGTTGATTATATCTCAAGTACAAATGTTCTCTAATCTATGCATATTTCTCGGCTGCCTGAACTACACACTTAATTTTTAAGTTAGAGGTTTGGAAATTGTGTGGCCCTTTCCAGTAGTAACTGTTTTATGTTAAATGCTGTATAACATCTTAAAGTATAACCCAATAAAGTACAAACTATTATATTAAGAAACTTGTTGTTGTGTACAAATAACTTTTTTTGGAATTAGGTAAATTTTACGTAAATGTTGTTGTGTGTAATCTATTTAATTTAGTAAATCATCTAATGGATATGTTATTTAGTTTAGTCAAAAGATGCACAATAGGGATTCAGGCCTGTTTAATATTATCATGACATGTGACCACAGATGAGTCACTAGAAAAAGTTGAACTGCTTGCTTTGTTAGATCATTTTTTGCTCTAACATTCTGCAAGTTTGTATCCTCCTGTGAAATGTTGTACATCATTTTTCAATGTATCTGATGAGATTATAATCTATTTAAAGGGATTAACTACTGTATAATTACAAAGATGATAAAATACTTTTGTAAAATATAATGTATTTGAAATGTGAGACTGATTTGCACTTAAAGTCAATGAAAACTACTTAATGTTTATTTATTTATTTTTTGAACCAAAAGTGATGCCAAAGAATTTCCATTTGGGTATCTAGTTACTTTTTTGCAAATGAAAAAAAAAAAAAAACAACAACAACTCAAGTCTATGTCTAGAATGATAATTAAGCAATAAGATTATTTCCCGATTTTTCATAACTCATCTGAAACATTTCAAACTATATTGACTATAAACATCTACTCTTGAAATATCTGAGAAAATAAAAGTATAACCAATTATGAACATTATATGCAAATCTGAAAGCACTTTAGAATTTAGGAATATATAACACTAAGTCAAAATTGTGTCATTAATAGTTACAATCTCTTGTATTGAATCTACTTCTAAATTTTTATGTAAACCATGCTGAAAATGGTTGAAATTTTCCAGATCAAAAGAAAATTCAAACATGGAAGGCGAAGAAATAAAGTAAATAATTGAGCTACACTTTGTGCATCTTTCTTTAAGAAAAAGGCAGATATCAAAATCATTCATTTTCTGATACTAGAGACCAACTGGAGATAATAAGAATATTAACTAAAATAAAAGGTTTGCCACATGGTCAATGTTAAGAGTTTTGAGCTATGCCAAGTTGTATTTCTAGTTGTGGTACATCAATTTTTATATTTTTTACAGATTTTCAAAATGACAATTCCATACATTGAAGACAAATTTTTTGACAATTTTACTTAATTGGATTTCCTGATATAAACTTTTATAAACTTAAGTAAGCTAATAGGCCATTCTGACATCATTTTTTTTTTTTGTACTGACCCACACATGTTCAATAAATCCACTCTTGTCTCAATGGCTTACGTGGGTGGAAACACACCTTTGAGGGAGAAGGAAATGACAGGGATCCTTCACCCTTGTCCTTCTCTTGCCTGCACACTGAATGGCTTGTAGCTTTGGGCTGGGTTCTGTGCTTTGCAGCCAGGAGCATTTTTTGTTTTAGAGCCTAAAGAGAAAATTAGCCAGATGTTAATAATCCTATGCTACCTACTGAAAGTAACTAGAAATAAATATGCATAGGTTATATTTTGATTGTCATGGATTAGAAGGGTCAATTTATTCATAAACAGATCATTGTCTCTTGCCCCCAATTAGTTATTGTTGTTGATTATCAGTTTTTTAATCACTTCTTCCAGTCTTTAACAAATGCCAATGAATCATGATGACCTTGAGACTGATGTTTAGGTTTTGAGGCCAAATGTAAGAAAATGTATTGTTATATGAGAATTTATTACAAGACCATTCAAATGTAGTTTCGATGTCATTCCATAATTTACATTATTACAGTTCAAAGTGACAAATTCTTCCCATTAAATACTAATCTCTTTGATTTTAATTATATTATTAAAATTATCATTAACTTTTCAAATAAGTTAATCATAATTCCAGTAATGAAAGTAGGAAGCTCTGAGAAAGAAAATAAGATATGAAAGGCTTTTAAAATTAATAGTCAAGACATAAATTATAGGTTTTACTTTTAGAAATTTTTCTTTGAGGGATTGTGTTAACATAAATTCTGGAGTTAAGGAAGTCTAAAACAACCAGAATGAATCAGAGATTTTGTTTTTTGTTTTTTGTTTTGTTGTTTGCTTTTTAAATAAAGAACCACCTTCATTTTTATTCTAAAAGAAATATGCTTGTGAGAATCCTACTCTATATTTTTCATCTGGGCACAGGAAAATATTGTTTTCTCTGAGAAGTTTTAAAGTGTGTTTCAAGCATTACACAACAGCATCACCAATGCCTATATATTAAGCATTGTTCCAATATCTATTGTAGTTACTCACATAGTAATTTATTTAATCCAAACAAATTCCTCTAAGGAATACACTATTATTATCTACAGATAAGGAGACTGAGGTAGCTGGATATTTAAAAACTTATACAAAATGGCAGAATGAGAATTTGAATCCAGACATTTGACTCCAGAACTAGCCCTTGTCATCACTGATTTGCCTCTCAGTTTACAATTGACAAACACATATGATTTCAAAATCCTTTTTCACAATCTATTTTTGTGGTACATGTGTTTCACAAGACCTACTATCAGAAAATGTTCTAATTGCAAATTACTGTATATTTAACTTTATTTGGACACATAGAAATAAACATTTTTCAAATTATTAGTTGAAGTAAAGTTATTATGAAAAAATAAACTAAACTTTTGTTAAAACATAGTGGTATTCATGATTTTCATGGCAGCTATTGTTCTTAGTTTTTAACAATATTCCTTTAAAATGCACAGAAGTTCTGTCATTTTTTTTTTGGTGCTAATTTTTTTATTAGCAAACACCAAAGCATACTAAGAATTTCATTTCTTTTTAGACTTTCAAACTGCTCTTCAAATTTATTATAACAATTTTCCTGACAATGCATAAAATAGTTGAATTTAAAAAAAAACTCTTTAAAATGAAATAAAGCTGCTTATGCACAATTCAGAGCCTTATCTTTTTACATGCACCCTGAGGAAACTCAGACAGCTTAGATTTATGTATGTTTCATTTGGTTATATTTGTGAAGTATTTGATCGTATTTCTGAAGATCTACAATTGCTTTTGTAGTGTAGTCAGGTGGTGTATTTTCTTCTCTTCTAGTTTATGAGAAATGATTATGATTTATGCAACTGATATAAAACTGCTTTCAAGTTAAGATATAGTGAAGACAGTATATAAAACTAATAGTCACCATCATCTGCCAAAGGCTATTGCTTTTACTGGGTATTTGGAAACTGCTAAATTGAGGAGGCCATGAGAATATAAGTTTTGCACACTTCAATTTTAGTTCTTTTCTAGGATGTAACACTGCTGACAATGAAATTTGGTAGATAATAAACTTTAGAATTAAGGGTTATTAGAATTAGTATGCATTTAAAGAGTCTATTTAAATTATAAATTATGTGCCTATCTTCAATCTTAATGGTTATTAGTTGCATTACTAACAAAATACAAAAAAAAATCATTATCTGCTCTGATAAAAAGTGTGAAATATCTAAGATTATAATGTTCTTAACAAAGCACCTTATTGCAAAATACTTTTTTCTCCATTTTCCCATTTGCCATTTAATTAGAAACAGCTAACAGTGAATTATTTAATTTAAATTTTCTTAGAACAAGATATATATTATTCTGTCATTAGCACTGATGATACATTCTATTTGTCACTCTTATTTTCTTGTAATTTCTAAATGCTCTTTAAATTTTCCTCAAGTATTTCAACATTTTATTTTATGCCATCTTTTACATTATATTAATATCTTAAATTATTAAATACTCACTGTTTCTCCCTAGTTAATGAAGAGGTCTCATTGCTTGGCAAATTCTGTCTTCAAAAAAAAAATCTCTTCTTAGATTTTTTCTCTTCACAATGTGTCCCATTCTCCAGTAGCTCTTTGATATGGATGAGTAGTCATTTCCATATCAGATGCGAAGAAATTCCTACCCAATTAGCTACAGAAATTGCTACTTCAACACTCTATATTAAACAAGGATGACAAAGTTGTGAAATGCTCTAGTCTTTTTTCTCAAATAATTTTAAAAAACCTAAACCTCAGTTTTAATAAAAGAATCCTTTATTTAGTATCTTGCCTTTATTTTTTCCTTTATATTTACAGATTATAATAGCTTAAAAAGAGGAAATATAATAAATACTTTCTAGTAGTTTTATTCCTTTTCTTTCTCTTGTCCTAACTTTTTGACATTTACTTAACAACACATAGTGTCTTGAGATAGAATCACAATTGCTAAGTTTCTTCCAGGTAATAATACATTTTACCCTCATAGGAACTAGATATATTCTACTTTGATTTCTTGGTGACTACATAATGACACAGTAAGCATGCCAACGGGAAGCAAACTGTATTTTACAACAGACAATAACATTTTGATCACTTGACAATGCTGTCATTGAGTTGATATGCTTTTGATGGGGTAAAATAAAAATATTTCATCAAATGCCAAATATAGTTTAAGAATTTTACATAGTATTTTTTAAATGTGTGTGTGTGTGTGAGTGTGTGTGTGTGTGTGTGTGTGTGTGTGTGTCCCTCACAATTTTTTTGGAGTCTTTTTAATACTATGGACCATGCTGTGATTCAATGATAATTTCAAAAGCAGACAAATCTAAGCAGGAAATCAATTTTTGACTAATTTTTAACTAACTAGTTTTTAACTGATATGATTTTATTGATCTGCAACTTGCAAACACTTGGCAAATTTTACCACTGTTTTGTGGTCTTCATTCTTTTTTCCACCTGAGCTTTGCTTCTTTGAAAATGATGAGCATATTGATAGATTTGCACTTACTTCATGTTGTATATTAAGATGCACCTCTGATATAAATGCTGACATTTAATACAGTGTGAATCAAATTTCACCTTTTTATTAACTTTTGGATGGTTAATAATTATTTACTATATATAGTATATGCAACGATGTTCTGAAACACAACTCAAAAGAAAGTTTTTTTTTGTTTTTTTTTTTGTTTTTTGTTTTGCAAGAGCATAATATTTGGGGCAAATTTACCCAGTTTAGTACAGCTTTCTAGCATACCCTGAAACTAATACTATGAAAAAGAAGAAAAAAAATTTTTTTTCCAGTCACATGAATGTACCTCTTTTATATACAGTTGTATAACTCCTCTGAGGAAAATCTTTCCTATTTCTGTATCTGCCAAGACACAATATTGAACTTTGTGAGCAAGTGCAATTCACTGTCTCTTTGACAACACTTCTATATCAGTATTAACAGGTGAACTGAAAATTCAAACTACAGATGAAATGGTTTTCTACAGCTTCATGCTTTGTTAAGTGGAAAGGATTCTCTAAGAGAAATACTTTTATAAGAAAGATTTTAAACAACTTTAAAATTCTATGTACCATTCTGAAGTACATAACTGGATCAAAGAAAATACTCCCTTTGCAAATGCTGCAAATCTTTTTGATTCCATGATAGTTTAGTGTATAGACTCTAGACAAGAAAATAATTTAGAGATATTTTTCCCACCCACTCCCAAATTACCTTGAGGATGTAATGTTCCAGGTAAATCTTTTAGATCAATAGGATAAAAAAAAATAGTGGTACATTAAATTCTTCTTCCTGTAGGTTTAACTAGAAGTGATATCTTAGCTGTTTTTCATCCAGTTCAGACTTTAGGTTGACATGATTACAATGGCAGTAAAACGCACATTTTTTCCTAAGGTTGACTAAATATGATACGTATGTTTCTTTATTCCTCCAATAAACTACTAGAAAATGTGATGGAAAAATATCTAATTCAAACAAAGATGAAAATTTATGAAATAATTAGAAACAAGAATTATAATATGTGCTCAAAATCTTCATAAAGAAAATTATAAAACTTTAAAGAAACATAAAAAATTAAATAAATGGGAAACATAACATTATGAGATGAAAGATAGTAAGTTAGCACTGGTTTAAATTCCCCCACCTAATAAACATTTAATTCAAAATCAGTTCCAGTAATTGGAAGATTATTAAGTGGAAAAATTTTTTTCTTTCTAGTCAAGGAAAATAGTGCATTTTGTTCAAGACACAGCCTCAAGTTCTATTTTTCCTCTCTTCCTTCAATATTTTGATTATTGAAACTTTCTAGCATGTTTTAACTTCCATACGGTCAGTATTGTATTATTAATTTACTTTTTAAAAAAATGTATTTAAATTAGTTCCAAGTACACAATACATTGGTTAGACATCTATATAGTTCATAAAATGATCCCCCCAATTGCTCCCTCCCTCCCCTGACCCTCCACCCAGTCATCATATTAATGCTAACTGCATTCCCTCTGCTGTGCTCCCCATCCCCATGACCATCTATCAACTACTAATTTGTACTTCTTTAACCGTTCACCCCATTCTCCCAGCCCCCCAAACCCCTTCTCTATGTTCGTCACCAAATTGTCCACTATATTTATGATTTTGCGATTTACTTTTGAGAGCTTTTTTATTTTCCCAAGGAAATTTAGAATATAAAATGTATTTTAAATTTCGAATTTAACATTAATTTATACATTAGTTTATGAGTTATTGACATCTTTGTGATGTGATTTTCTTTTTAGAAACATGATATCTCTTCGTTTTCTTCAGTATTTAATGGAGCTTTTTAGGAATTTAAGAAATGTTTTTGATGTGATGGGTTTGCATACTCTATTGTGTAAATTTGATTTTTTTTAATTTTTAAATTTTAATCAACATTTTCTCAATTTTGTTATCGGTATTTTTGTTAATTCTAAAAAAATAAATATTTTAGGTGTTTCTTTAAAATTATTTGCTTTATAAAGATTGTTAGATTATCTTTACGAAATCATATGGGTATTGTATTTTTGAGGAAATTACTATTTAAAACTCTAATTCTTCCATGGAACTTCTATGTCTCTTCTCTCATCCAGAGTTTTAAAAGCATATTTTCCTAAAAATTTCACATTAAATCTATCTTTTCAAGTGCATGTGCATGGAGGTATGAAAAAGTTTCTGATGATTATTTCTAATATTGATATTTTTGTGATTCATTTCACTTATTTCCATTAATCGTGGTATTGATTGGTTATATGATTCTTTGCCTTTGTCACAGCTCATCAAAGTGTGCACTTCAAATTGGTGAATTTAATGTATTTAAATTATATCCGAATAGAGAAAATAAAAATACTGTTATTTCATAATTTATACAAATTGTGTGTGTGTGTGTGTGTGTGTGTGTGTGTGTGTGTGTGTGTGTGTGTAAGGAAAGACGATCAATATTCCTTGAATAGGACATGAAAACAAAAGATCTCCACAGACTAAGCTAATAGACGGATTCTTTAGGCCACCGTTGTTAGGTTAAATTAGCTCCAACCTGTTTCTCTTCTTGTGTCATTCATTCAAGATTAAAAGCTCTAGAAGAAAAAGTGCTTTATCAGGCTCTTTGTGAATAGGCATCTGCCCCATTGGCCAGGGGAGGGAAGACCATTTATCCTTTATATTTAAACCACCTCTCCACCTAATTAAAGGAGAAATGTTTCTCCAAAGCACAATCACAATGGTGCCATAAGAAGAGAGAATAAGTTCCAAGCTGACAAAAACAACAAACTACTGCCTCTAAGTCCTCTTGACTTTCAATGAAAAAATATGAACATAATAAAATTTAATTCCTTTTTGTTTCCCACATTTATTCTTTTTTCAATAAAATCCATTCGATCTTTACCATATAGCCATGAGTGCAGTGAATGTCAACACTGGCCTCATGTTAGCATCACCCTGGAAACTTAAAAAGTTGGCTCTAATATGAGATACATTACCTCTGTCACTGATAACCTCAAAGTTCTTTTTTCTCTTCTCCGGGTTCCTGGACTCTGTCACGGTACCCTGACCTCACCGCTCCCTCCCATCAATGCCAAATACTGATTAAACACAATCTGGCCCTCAAAGAAATAAGTACATAAAAAAAAAAATTAAACAATTAGTCATGGCAGTAGAGAGAGCCACAAGATGCTCTTTCTCAGGAGGCATGCATAGGCAAAAGGATGCAGTTAGTTTTCAGGCAAAGGTTCTGGCCCTGTGAGAGGAAACGGAAGACAGAAAGAGGCTGACCATGCCAGTGCGAGAAGCAATGTGTTTAACTGCTCCTGTGCAATTTTTAGAATAATAAAAGTTCTAAATCACAACCAATTTATACACATACTGTATATTATTGTATATTCTCTAACATCTGATTGTCCTTGAAAAGCTGAATTACTTTATCAAGTAAATTTGGTTTAGAAAATTATTGCATTTGTAATACATGATAACTGCTTTATATAAAGAAAAGTTTCAACCAAAACATGTATTTTAAGCAAAGAGATCTGTTTAAACTTCCACTTATCTTTAGAATCTCTTGCTTTTCACATATTGTCCAATTAATGAACAGTATTTTCTTACTAATTGTAATGTTTATGATTACTCATTTTCTGAAAGAAAAAACAAAATATTTCCTTTTTAAGAATATAATCTGAAATCTTAGTAATTTTTTAAATTTTGATTATACTCCTGAATTTTGTGTTGCAAAACTTGAAATAGGAAAGATCACTTTCCAATAAAAAAAATTCCAGAGAATTAAACTAAGAATCAGAACCTTTTTTTTTTAATTTCAAAAGATTGTATACTTACACTTTAGTTTCCCTAAGACTTTCCTTTTCTTAGTGGGAATGTTTAAATATATTATTAACTTACATCAAACTTTAATAATTAAAGACAGTATTTTGTAGCCCTAGAGCACACAGAAAGCTAGTATGAGGAGCTTTTGATGACCCAAACTCAAGAACTGGTTTTACAAACTCATGGCTGACTGGTCCCTCTATCTCTATTGTTCTCCCTCATTAAACTTCTATACCCTTACCTCTCGCTTATCATCACTTTCCTTCCCCCACATAATATTATTATTATGAGAAACATCAGTATAATGTCAGCACAACATCCAGAGGCAGAGTTGGAAAGGAAATAAAAAAAAAAAGAACATATATTAGATATCTCTATTCTAGCATAAGATGATAGGTCATATTTGTTTGAACTGTATAGGACTGAATCTTTATTTTGTAATCTAATAATTTTATCTTTAAACCAATTCCTTTCTTATCCTTTTTATGATGAAATTAACTCTTTTCTACTTATGAGAGATATCTAAGGATATATAGAACCAATATACAATTATGTTAAAATGAAATTAGATGACTATGAAATCCATGAGGGCAAAGGGCTGTTTTATCTATTGCACTCCAGAAACTTACAGACAAAAATTCTCTTTCCAAAAATAAACCCGTCTTATGGGATAAAGCATTCTGCAAGTTTTTTAAAGTTATGTTCCTATCTTTGTAAAATGAAATACATCTGTAAACACTTTGTTTGATAACCATTTATACTTAGAAATACTTCTAAGTCAATAATCTAACAAATTACTCTTTTTTGTTAGTGTATGAAAATAGAGAGAAATAGGAAAGGACACAAATGATAGGATCTATTCATAAATATTTTTCTAAATCTCAGTTGAACTTCACTGGTAACCAGGTGATCATGTTTTAACCTCATCTATCATATTAGACTTAAAATGTATAAAATAAATTAAATTTATTCCTACTCCATTTTAACACATGGAAAAAATGCATAGAATTATTATAACACTAGTTATGAGGAAAAATGAGAAACAATTTTTTTCTGTAAAATATATTAATGTATACATACTATGTTAGCTCCCTCTCACCCTACCCCTGCTCCCAGGATACATGTAACAAATTAAATGTTACAGCATATCTTTGGTTTTCAGTTTTGTTTTACAGAAAATATGACCATTTTGGCCAAGGGGGCTGTCAATGTTGTGTCACTATTTTTATGGTACGAGAGCTTTTAATTCTCAACACTTATATTAAAAAGAGACTCCATTCTCTAATGTCTTCAAAATATTATCACATTTATGAGTGAATCAACAATCTTCATACTAGGTTAAGAAGTTTTATTGATGGGTACCTGAAGTTTTATGTATTCAAAATATTTCAGAGGTTTTCCTTTTTACATAGGAGAATCTATGTATTTCATGATCTTTTAACATCAGAAATTATTGGTAAAGAAAGCTATTTAATGGAGGATCACACTTTTTATATTTAGGAGATTCTTTAAATGCTATATCTTCTGGGTTTCTGCATTATTTTTATATAGTGTGTGATGTAATTCCAGCTAGTTAAGGATGAACTGGCAAGCAGTTTGTTATATTTTTATAGATTGCATAAACTAATCATGTCTAAACAGATATGCTGTCTTAATATTTTAAGGTCATTTTCAAATCTTTCAGTGACTTTCAAAATAAGACCTAAGGAACCCTGAGTGCAGATGCCTCAGAGGCCATCAAGTAGAAAAAAGGGCTTTCTGCGTCAGCTCCAGCCAACTCTAATCAGGGTCATTTTGCTCCTATTGGTTGAATATATGGACCTATAGCTAAAATAAGTTTGAAAATTACTAATCTACTTTCTTTATCCTTGATGTAATTTATATCCATTGACTATTTATTTGAAATAACACGAAGTATGATTTGGGCAGTGAACTGGAGTTATCTGTATAACATAGAGACAAGACATTCAAAGGCATCGTACTGCATCAGGGTCCCCCATGACTACCCGAAGGCTTGACGATGTGCTAGAAGGACCCAGAAAAGCTGTTATACTTACAGTTATGGTTTATTACAGCAAAAAAGATAAAGACTAAAACCAGCAGAGGGAAAGGATGCATGGGGTGAGGTCTCGGAGAAACCAGACACGTTTCCAGCTGCCAGGTGTTTCCTCCCGAGGGAGTCATATAGCAATGCACTCAACACTCCCAGCAATGATGTGTGACAACATGTGTGAAGTGTTGCCAACCAAGGAAGCCTGGGTTTCTAGGGTTTTTATTAGGGATCAGCCCCTTACCACACAAAGCCCACACGACTAACCCCGAGATGCAAACTCCAACTTCTCCCTTTCTCAATCAAATGGATTTTCATCATAAATCACACTGTTAGGATAGATAAATTAATATATTCAGACTGGAAGAGCATGTTTCAAGACCTGAGGCATACAAAACACCATTCTTAGACAAAATATCCCCAAGGCTCACAGGTTATATCTCAGAAACTAACTAAAGACTAGCCTGGAAAAAAGGTGTTTCTAGGGAATGTGCAAAGTTTGTGATCCACACCTGCTGAGTTAATAACCTTTTCTTGCCATTTACTTTACTTTAAGATCTTTTGTCATACCTGTCTTCTCTAGGCATGTGTCTGTTCTAATCCTGGCCAACTTTGTGCTGCCCACCGATTTCTGGAGAGACTATACTTATTTGACCATTTCCTTCCTATATAGTCGATTTTTCAAGAGGTTAACATATTTTACTCCTTTCTTCTGTTTTCTTATCAAAACAAAACAAAACTTCTGAATAGACAGATATTCAGAGGAAAGAGCTAATTACAATAAAATCAAATTGAATCCAATATATATTTACTGTGTACTGCCTATGTATAAAAAGGTAAGTTGTTGATTTTAGGAACTATAATCAACACTAGTTTTTTAAAAAATCGACTATTTCTTACAGTGGTCTCTTTGGGTTTATAATATTTTCAGGTGGCTATAATTCAAGTATCCTAGAATTCAATGTCCTCTGACTACAGGTAAGGTAAAAATATTTTTATATGCAAATTATAATTTCTCAGGTCCCATTCTACTTGATTGATTTCACTAAGTTCCAAACCCTGAGGGACAGTGAATGCTCCTGAAGTGCTTATAAGTTCTAAAAACCTCTCGGTTGTTACTTTCTACCACCTTCAGCCTCCTGGCTCTGGGCTGCTACCCTGTCTTCTGGAGGCAACCCCTTTAATTTTAAATCTGCATTTCCTCAAGGGGCTATTTTTTTTTTTTTAATTCTGTTGCTTTGACCCAACCTTGGGCACAAACTCTTCTGGTGAAGCAAAGGACAAGCTATAACATTTAAGTAAACTTAACTAAAGGCTTAAAAATAGCTGAAGAGAATCATAATTATGAAAAACTCCATAGCAAATATGATTATTCTAAGTTCTGCAGAACAAAGTCCTTCCACAGAACTCCACTGGTCTACTGTCTTCTTACTCCCAAGCTTCTACCTGTTGCTTTCCCCGGCAGAATGTCCCTTAAGCATTATTACACTAGCCTCATTTTTAAAAGCTCTGAAAAGAGTATATCTACCAAAAAATGTATACTCAGCAAAGCTAATTTTGTAAAATGATAACAGTATTTTGATCCCAAAACAGCAGAACCCAAAATATTTTCATGTTTTTTTGTAGGTTTGGATAAAGACTTTAGGCTAAAACTTTTAATAAGAAATTTCAGATACTTCACTACAGTTTATGAGCCATTAGTCTACTAAACCAACCTTTCTTTAAGACTCTTAAAATAATGTTAACAAGTTTTTATTATGGGGATTAGATCAATACTATAGAAAAAACAAACAAACAAACCCTTGTTCACAGTGAAAGGCTTCCTATTTAACAAAAGGAATTCGTTGTTTAGAATTGGAGCAGAGTCAAATTAAATCTTACTTGAGAGTCCTTTGTAACCTAATTATTTAGCAAATGTGTTCTTTTATCCACTCCTCATAGTCCCCTTTTTAATAAAATCTGTTTCCAAATATTCTGTATCTTTATATTCTCACTTTTCTTATCAACTAATTCAAAGAAAAAATCAGATCTGGATAATAGTTAGGTGGTAGAAATAGACTTTATTTATGACTATTGCAATAGGGAAAAAGAGATTTCAGTGGAGAATCAGACTCATTTCTGAATACAGCATGGGCAAGTGGGAATTTATAGTCAAGGAGCAGGGTGGGGGCACTGGAAGCAAATTATGGAGAGAGAAAATCAGGGGTAAGGGAGACTCTGGCTAAACCAGTCTAATAGGACTTTTGCTTAATACAGGCCTACTTAATCAGACATCACCTGCGGGATGGTGCAAGATGATGAACTTGATTAGATTCTGAGGGTGGTCAGGTAGAGTGGAGGACTCTTGGTAAATTGATTTAGCAAGATCCTTGCTAACACCATATTTTATAAGGAAGGGCACAAATGGGCCTAGAGAAGCTTCAGGAACCTGACTAAGTTTGGTCAAGTATAGACTCTTTATCGACTCAGAGAAGTAATTACAATACAGTAGCTGAATAACTAAAAAAGATTTTAGCTGAACATGATTTACTTCAGTTTTCTTCTAATGAAAGCTGATTTCTCTTTGTAAAAAGAGACAGATTTTTGGTTTTATATTTCTGCCTAAAAGAGGGAACTTGTAATATTGTTTGCATCATTGCCTCGAAATTGGCCCTTTAACCATAGGGTCTTTGATTTAACTGTGCATTCACAGAAAACCCGTTAGATTGTGCCCTCCACCCCCACTCCCAAAACAATCAGTGTCCCCCTATCCACTAGGGTCTTCTCAGGAGAAGAGTCACCTTCAGTGCCTGGGTCTCTCAAGCAAATGCACCTTTAAACAAAGCTTTCTTTTCTTCTTTCACCAATCTGTCCTCTAAAGTTAAGGTCTGCAGGCCTTCTACATAAAACTGGCTGATTTAGGGGCCAATACTTTATTTGAATTATAAGATTGTAATGGCCTCCAACCATTTATTTTGAAAAGATTGATGAATGATATGTGCCAGAGTTTCACTGCCTTTGTTTTATCCCTCTGATTAAGAGTTAGTATTATATTCAGTTGGTCCAATATAATACTAAGAGAGAGGGTCAGATGCCTATATTCTGGGATAATATAAGAAAAGTGATATTTCCAGCTACTGTTGCACCTGATGAGACAGTTATCACATATACTATTTCTCTTGTCTGAATAAGAAAGCACCTACAGACCGTGAGAACGGTTTCCACTACAGCACCTCCCCACTCCAGAAACATGTACATTTTCTTTCGATGTTCAATGTGCAATCCTGCACTGTCTGGAATGATGAGAGACTTAAATCCTATACACGGCCTCAGCCCCAGTTGGTTTACAGATGTTATAAAGTGATATTAAAATTTTCCTGGAACTCACACTTAATGTGTGAATCTTTGTTCCTGAAGTAAAGTGCCATCTCTAAAGTGGAAAATGACCATACTTCTACTTCTAGTAAAATCATTCTCTTTTAGACCATTGAAATAAATCAAGCCTATAGCCCCAAAGAAAAGAGAAAAATAATATTTTAAATCAAGATTTTTTTTCCTCGACTTTACATATATTGGCAATTGTCAATTGCAGCCAGAACTCTGTCGATATTTTTTCCAGAAACATTCTATTTATCCATGGAGCAACTCGTATGACAAAGGCAGGACTCTGAAAAAAAATGACATATGAAAAATAATGTGTGCAAAGAAACAGAAGTATAAAATAGCATGGATTCAAGGCACTATGAACATTTTTTTTTCCCTGGAGAATAAAGTGTGCTGGTGAGTCAGTGGTAGGCTGTTGGGTCTTCTGGAATGCTCTAAAATGAAGCTTGCATGCTATATGAGGAATGTGAGGCTTATGATCAGTTGTATTCTGCTTGCCACACTGAAGAGTCCATGGTAGAAACAAAGGGAGGGGATGAAGTTTAGGAGAGGAAATCAAACTATGGAGCCAGTTTTCTGTTTAGGTGTGCAAGGTGAAAGTGAAGGTCAGGTGATGATGAAGTGTGGGAGAAGGTGGGCAGGTGGGAAAGAGATTAGAAAGAAGGGAGACAAGCGGGGCTGAAATCCTGGATTCTGGGATTTTTTTTGACTCAAGACACTTTTAAAGTTCAGATAACTGTTCCTCTTTTCATGGCAAATCTCAGATTTAATTGATATTTTCCTATACTTTCCATATGTTTTTTGACTGAGGACAATCTCAAGTGGAAATGAGAATCAGAATTATTACTTACTCCAAAAGTCATCCTGATATGACTAAAGCTCTCCTGGTCAGCTTTATAAATTAACCTGAAATGAGTTTGGAGACTCTTTCCCTAAACATCTCCACCTATTGACTAATGCTTACAAGTTCCTTAGAGGGGTAAAATTATTTCATTTCACAATGACTCATGTGAATTAATTCGTAAACATTGTCAGAAGATAAATTGTCCTTATTTCACAATTATAGTTCAATAAAGCTGAAAAAATAACGAATAACAAAGCAAAATAAAATAAAATTGTCCCTACTTTATTCATGTCAGGTTTAAAATGAGGTCGACATATAAATCATAAGATAATATAGATTACAAAAATTGAAGAGGAAGTTGTAGGTCAAATATGCAATGTATGAGGATAAGAAGAAGTGGTGGGAATAAATACAATTCACAAATTTGCAATTATTTTCCTAATGAGTTAGTTAAGAAATACATAATTCTTTGTTTTAAATAGTGACAGTAAGCATATTATTTATAGGATTTTATCTAGCATGATAATCAGAAAATGGACTGATTGCAGTCCATTTGAAGGATATATATATAGGAAAGTCAAGAAATGTAGTTGCTGAAATCAAATTTTTGATGTTTTTTTACAAAAAATATAATTACTATATTATTTGAAAAAGTAATTTCTAAGGGATACATTATGCTATAATAGTTTTATTACATATTCTTTAATAATGGGTTTTAGATTTTTATCATAATCCATTTTTATTATTTCTTATTTGTATGTTATCTGTCGATAATAGATTAAGCCTCATTCATAAAATACCATTAGTTCACCTTATACTCAAAGTGCTAGGCCACATAGCTGCATGTGCAATGTAGTGGCCCAGCGTTACAAACTGCACTGCCATCTTCTACATCATTATATCATTCTTAAATCCAATTAAAATGCATATGTTAAGAATTTTCTCTAGAGAAATGGAAAATGTCTGCTAGTGTGGAGAACAATTATAGTTGTTGCCTGTGGACATTGGTTCCCAGAATTATTGCAACATGTGTCATTTTGATCTGTTTCAGTGTCATGCTGTGAATACACTGGTCAGCTTCCAGCAATATTCACTGGGACTTAAATTAATAACTAGCTGATGAGCTGATATTTAAAAACAGATGGGACTCATATTCAACACAACAGAAAATTCATCACCAGAAGTCAAAATAGACAGAAGGGAATTCCAAGAGCACTGTGTTTTAAACTACCCTATAAGACAGACTTATAACCCCAAATAGAAATGGCATGACAAAAATAACGCTTGATTATTTGTAAAGCTTAGTATCCAATGGTAAAGCCCCTCAAAATGCAGGACAGTAAAATGTTCATCTTTCTACAAACAGAGCCAGCAGAATATTTTTCCATTCATTATTAAAAATGGTTAAAATAAAATTTCCAGCAATGCAAATACTTCTCTTAATTCTCTTAATGATTTTTAAAGCATGTTGATGTTATGAACTAATCAAAACCATTAATTTCCTAAATGCAATACATATTTTCCATATTTGATAGAAATACAATAGAAACCTTGTATTTCCCATATTTGATAGAAATACAATAGAAACCTTGAGGCTAAGATGAAAACTTTTATGAAAATACATATCTGTGCATGCCTGCATTAAAATTTTCAGCTCGCTATTTTTAGATAAACTTCAACATATGCATGTTTAAATAATTGTAAGTGAATAACTGCGTAACAGGTAGGCAAATTATTTACTCATTCATTTTTTGCAAAAAGGATTTACTGGCAGTTACTGTATGAAAGGCATTATGATAGAGGAAAACACAGTAAATATGCTATAAAATATTTTTATGGAAGAGTAAGTCAAAACAAAACATTTAGAAATAATGTTTTTCTGTCATTCTTTGACTAATACTTTAGAAAATTCAATACTAACATGTGAACAAAGTATTATAACGGAAGGAAATATTTATCAATAGCACTAAGGTAGGTGTGAGATGGATAAGCTGCCCACCTGCAGTAAATGTTCTGGGACATGCATTACCTTAAGCAGGTTTCATGGGTGCTGTATTGCAAAACATTTTCACAGACAAGCAACGCTTTAGCTGCATCTTTTGCATTAGCTGAATATTTCAAGATAGGTTATGCATGAAGTAACACCCTTTCATTAAGCCTATAATTTTAATATTTATGAGTTAATTTGAATTCCATATCTAACCAATGCTAGGCTGTAGAAAACAAGTTAACCTTATCTTAGGCCTAATTAATTATTTGGAAAAGCTCAGTTGATTCCTTCTCCCACAACCCAAAGATGTTAATAGCTAAATGTTGAATGGGTGTAGAATACATAAAAATATTATAAAAATCTGAAATTGAATTTTACTTCTAGGCAACAATTTGGCACTACATAAATACTAACAAACATTATGTTTTTCATTTGCATAATTAATTGATGGGAAACTAATTTTTATAATTTCTAAAAATGTTTTCAGTAAAAACTAGAACATTATTGATATTTTAGAGACATGTTCTTGTTGTTTTTTCCAAACTCTTAGAACGAATGTGGCTTATTTTTTGTTTTGATTTCTCCCATTTGATTTTCATTTGATAGGTTTTCTCATCTATGAAATTTGTTAAGAAATTAGTGTCAGAAGAAAATTACACAATTTTCCAGTTTCCTCAAAAAATAGTAGATAAAAAGAGAGAAAAGAAGGAATAAAGTAAGAGCAAAAAGAGAAGGAAAAAAGAGATAAAGAAAAGAATAAACAGGACCATGGCCTGGACCCTGGGGCAGTCAGCACTGTGTTAACAATGTGTTATTTGTAAGCTGCGATGTTACATTTCCAAACAAAATTTCTTCTTTCCACAACCATCAAAGATATTGTCTCTGTTGGCCTCACCTATGTGGATGCATTTTGGTCCCTTCCTAGAAGTGCTCAGGATGGAGATATAGTGTATCATATACGTCCAGACCCAGCTCAGGCCCTGCTCTGTCTGTGTCCTGGTGTGGGGCTGCATGGCAGGGACTAAGGGAACTTCTCAGAGGGGACATTCTGGTCATTCCTGTGAGTGAGAGCCTGGGTTCTGGTCCTTCTTCCTGCTTCTCGTGTCCTGTGCTCCGTACTCATCCCTACTGGAGCCTAAACTATTCACAATGAGACTGGTTTATCTGGGTTAAGCAAAATAAAACATATTTATATTTTAGAATGATGACACTAAAAGCCATGTGGAAGGTGGATTAAAACAGGTGAGACTAGATGCTGGGAGATGAGTTAGGAAACTGTATGAAATGTCTGTAAAAGAGGCAATAAAGAGCTGAACTGAAATAAAGGTTATGGGATTGGCGATGAGGTAAATTGAGAGATCCTAATGCTGTAGCTTATATGCTGTAAGGGCTGAGTATGAGGAGATGTCTACAATAATAGTTTTATCTCTAGTCTAAGTAAATAGGGGAATTGTGGTGTCTTTTACTAAGTTAAGATTTGTATAACAAAACAGTGTGAGCAAAGAAAGGTTGTGAGCTTTACAATGAAAAGTCTACTGTAGACTCAGGTAGAGATTCTCAGCATGAAGTTAGCTGTTCCATATGTAATGCTGCTCACCACTGCATGCTTAACCACTGCGTTGGGCCTGGCACCTGGGAGACATTCTGTAAATATTTGTTAAATAAATAAACCAGTGTGTGTGAGATGACATATTTGGCATTCAGGCAAATATGGAAGGAAAAAACCAGAAACCCCTGTGATGTCAAAGAAACTGAGGCTGGGGAGAGATTCAAAGAGAAATAAACAAATAAAAGCTAAAAAACAAAGCCTATGGCTTTAGACGATAGAGACAAACTGTTTAACCTCACAGAACACTTTTCTGTGGGTTCAGTGCTGATGTGTAAAGTTGTGCAGGTTGTACTTTGATTAAGAGACTACATACTGAGGTACTAAAACTATATATTGATTACTACTATTTTCAGCTGACATCAGCAAAACACTTTTTTTTTTTTATGTGAAACCTATTCTGATGGAAAAGTGTGATTTATCTCTTTACAAAAAATACCACACAGATATTAGTCACTCTGATGGAAAGAACAGAAGCAAGACTGCAGGAGATTGAGAACTGGGTGTTTCTGAAACGTCACAGGCAAATGAGTGAGGACAACTTGAATAAGCTTAACTGTAAAAAAAGAATAAAGAGTAGAAATATATGAAAATGGAAGAAAGGTTTTTTTATGGATTTTTTTGTTTTGTCTTAAAAGGGAGTCAGGAACATATATATTTGTTAAAAAGAGAACCATGTAGAAAGAGAGTTGAAAGACTGCTAAAAAAATGGTATAAATGAAAAATTGAGTTCCTTGTTGTAGTGGGAAAGCAAAGGATGTAAAGTCTTAGATAGAAAAGTAAAACTAGTGTATCGTCAACAGAGCCAACAGGATGTGTGTGCACACAGCACACACACGCAGATGCGTACACATGTATTTCTATTTCTATCTATCATCTATCTATCTATCTATCTATCTATCTATCTGTCTGTCTGTCTGTCTGTCTGTCTATCTATCTATCTATCTACCTACCTACCTACATACTTACCTACCTTCAGAGAGAGAAAGAGAGAGAAATATTTATTTTAAAGAACAAGTCTAAAATCTGCATAGGGGCCCAGCAGGCTGGAGACCCAGAGAAGAGTTGCAATATGGGTCCGAATGCAGTTAGCTAGCAGAATTCTTTCTCAGGGAGATCAGTCTTTGTTCTGTTAGAGCCTTCAAATAACTGGATGACCAGCTACATTATGGAGGGTTATCTGCTTTACTTAAAGTTTATACACATAAATATTCCTCTCCACCCAAGGGAAAATCATGCTGCAGTTCAAGTCAAAAGGTCATCAGGTGGTGAAATTCCTTCTTGCTTATGACAGTTTAGTCTTTTGTTCTACTGATCCTTTGAGACTTTCTCACATTATAGAGAGCTATCTGCTTTAAAGTCCACCAATTTAAATGCTAATCTCATTCAAAAACATCTTCACAGAAACATCTAGAATAATGTTTGGCCAAATATCTGGCTTCTGAGGCTCAGTCAAGTTGACACATACAATTAACCACTGTGACAAGCGAGGCCAAAATAGATGATGATATCAATGCTGGTGGTACAGAAAGACAATCACAACTGTTTTTACCACCTCCCCGCCCCCATTAGCAGGTAACTTAGTAGGTAACTTAGTAGAAGTTATGAGAAAATAATTAGCAGGTAACTTAGTAGGAAGTATGAGAAAATAAATGACAGTTTAAAAGACCAATGAGGGAGAAAGAGAGAGAACACTAAATTATCACGAGAGAATCTCTGCTGAGAATGAAGAGCATGGATTTGAAATGGTACCAATTTACACAGTTTTAGTAGTTCCATTGTATTCACATCTGTGGCCGCCTAGAATTATTAGAGTTTAATAAGGTGGAGATAACTAACAAACAAAATACTCAAAGAATTTGATCATGGCAAAAGAGTAATTGAGTTTACAGTTCTTGGCATATAAACTGGTTTGAGAAGGGAGTGAAGTCAGAAAGGAAGTGATTCCATTGGGTGTAGACTCTAGGAAAGGGGGCTCTTAAGGTTAAAATGTAAGTAACTGGGGATGGGAGAATGATAAAGCTTAATAACAAAGTTTCTAAGGAATTATGCAGATTTGTTTCTAATCATTTGTTTAAAAAATATTCTAATACCTTTCAATAAGTAGGAGTTTGCTCCATTCATTTGACTTTGAGGACATTTTATTATTTCATTTATTAAAACTGATGACACTGCAATGGAATTATCTTATTTGTCACCACCAAAAGAATGCTAGCAGCACTCAGGAGCACAGACATAAAGTGGTCAGAAAAAGTGTTATTGACTGAATAGATGAAAGGTGAATGTTCATTTGGTTTGTGTTCATACAGTCTGAAGAGTTGCCAAAATATTGAAATCACACTATTCTGGTTATCAGACACTTCCTTCAGTCATCCCTGTGCTTTCCTGCTTCTCTGGCCACCTGAGCCCATCCCTTAGTACACTTGGAACCCCCTCCAAATTCTAACCATCAAGAAATTTACTTGAGGATGGAAGGAATGGAAGGGAACCAAGTTGATAAATATTTAGAATGTATCTCCTGGGCAGACAGGTGTATGTATGTATGTATGTATGGATGGATGGATGGATGGATGCTTATCTGGATGTATGGAAGGATGGATTCTGAAAAACAAACTCTGTTTTGTGACACTGTGTATCTAATTGCAAAGTCAGGTTTTTATTTCTTATTGCTATAACATAATTCATAATCATTCTGCATTAGGCGCAACAATGAAATATTAAATTGTGAGGTTAAGCACTATTATTTCAAAAAGTAAGAAAAAGAAAGATGTTGAAGGGGAAGATGTTTTTATGGGGAAAAAATAACAAACTCCTTGACTTTTTCTTTTGGAGAACATTTGATCTTAAGTAAATAATAGCTATGGTTTTTTCTACATAAAACAATTCACTTGGAAAAAAATCATTCATATCAAAATAATACATTTTCTCCTACTACATTTGTTGTTTGATTTCAAGAGTCTCACAGTATTCATGTGATCCTCTCCATAAACAAGCAACAACAAAGCGAAGAAAAAAGAAATCATTTTCTTTGTGATGGTTAGGGCGTATATATGAATAGTACTCCACTTTTTCAAACCATAATGCTTTTTCGCTTTATTAGACATTTAACAAATGTCTCTGGTACAGACTCATGGTTTAGAAATGCATTCATAATAATATTGGATTCCTCTCTGTCAAGAAAATATGTTCATAACTTTGACTAGGAGAACACTTTGGAATATGTTGTAAATATGATTTAAATACAAAATTTATTTTTTAACTTCAATGTTTAATATTTATTCAGCTATTAATCTAATTGCCTTAAAAAAGAGGAGTCAATCTGATGGTTTCCTAAGTAACATACACTAATCTGTGAAAATAAAGGGAGAGTCAACATAGAAGTGCCATATTCACTATTACAAGGAAAGGTGTGTGTGTGTGTGTGTGTGTGTGTGTGTGTGTGTGTGTGTGTGGCATCTCTGTGTATCTACTTGAGAAAGGAAAAGAAGGATTATTCTTGAGCCTGAGTATTTAAAATTTTTATACCTATTAAAACTGCAATAGACCTAACTAAACAAGCAATACAATTTCATTTTCCTCCAGGTGTGTTTTTGGTGGTCTTTGGCTGATAGTATCAAAAACATATTTTATAATTAAAACAAACAAAAAGAGCCAAGAAAACAATAAATCCAAACAGACTTTGTTAAAGGGATATATTCACAACTACATGGCAATATGTTAATTCACTACAAATATAATAAAGAGTTTTAATGCATACAAGAAACAGCAATTCAGAATGTGTCCATCATCACAGCACCCAAAGAGAGTGTGACTGTGCATCTTTCTCCATATACTTAGGAACAGTTTTTTTTAATCATCATTAAACCATGCATTAAAAAAGAAGTTACATGGGATCCACGTAGTGAAAAGATTATTAGCAACGTTAAGAAATTTTATTTTTTCCTAATAATAATGGAAAGCCATGAATTGAATTTAGGTAGTTAAGTAAATGATTAGATTTATATTTCAGAAACTTTTTCAATAAAGTTCAGGGGATGGAATTTTTGTAGATCACTTTATTTTCAAAATATTTGCTGACCCTCTGTCTTCTGATATCAACCTTTGTTGATTTTACATCACACAAGATGACATCAGACTTGGCCATTTAATTTGGAAAGGGCAGTGACTGTGTCACAATGAGAGCCACGTGGTTCATGGTTCTACTATTTATTTCTGTGGGCGCCAGGTCTGACTGGCCCAAGGTGTGGCTGTTATCCAAGGTGTGACTGTGATCCGGGCCCGTTGCTAGGAATAGGACCCCAGATTTAGAAAATATGTAAACATAATTCAGATTATTGTATCACACGTATGGGGCTGAATGTCACTTTTGTACTCCGCGATGTGAGTAGCCATGCAGTCCCCTGGAGAGCAGAAGAGGAAAGCAGAGAAGGAGAGGAGAAGGAGCACAAGGAAGGGAAGCAGGAGTATGCGCAAGACTGTGTGCCTGGTGCAACAGACTACACTCCCTAATAGAACTGCACTTCTGAACAGAAGTGCCATCTGCACAACAAAGCCGGTGCCTGCTGTTTCATCCTCATGTCTGCCCATTATGCATTCTTCCAAAGAGGCCTCACACCACCGTACCTTCTGGGTCAGGTCAGCAGTACCTCAGACCCCGACAATTTCCCTTTCTCCTCTGTTCCAGACAGAAAACACTTTAGCTTGGATCCCAAATGAAGAAGGCAAAAAACAAAGACTAAGCTGATGTAGGAAGGAGAACATAAGCAGTGAATAAAACTTTGTTACAAGCCACTAGGATCTGAGATTCTCATTGCAACATAGTAAAACTTGACTAACAGAGATGTGGGCAAGATCCGAAACTTGGAGACCTATTAAGAGACTATCATAGTAACCAAGCCACAAAAGGTTGAAAACAGGGATTCAGGGAGTGGAGGTGGGAGTTCAGAGAAACAAGTTTGAAAGATAGGAAAAGACAAAGCAGGCTTTTTAACTGATGGAATGTGGAAGAATGAAGGAAGCCTGACAGATTTCAGAATTAAAAAAAAATATATAACACAACAGGTAGGCAGTGGAGGATCCCTGATTTGGCAATCAAGCAGGAGGCCTAGTTAAAGGTGGGAAAGATGACTTCAGGTCAGGAATTCCACCCCTGTTCCTATCTCTGGAATTTGTTCCAGCTGTTTTCTCAGCCTGGACCATGTTTCCTTGAGATAGACGCAGAGCTTGCTGTCTTTTGTCTTTCTGATATTTACTTGGTAGTAAATCCTTAGAAGTCCTTTTCTGGCCATCCATTTTAAAGTAACAGGCTCAATCTTCCTTTATGTAATGACATTTGCATTGTATTGTATTGTATTGTATTGTATTGTATTGTATTGTATTGTATTGTATTGTATTGTATTGTATTGTATTGTATTGCATTGCATTGTATTACTATAGTCAGAGGTGCTGCCTGAGTTTACTAGGGAAATTGCACCTTAACTCAAAATAGACACAAAATTTCAGATATTTAGTAACATTAGTAAAAGAGGAGATATTATTTACACATAGTTAAACTTCCTGGTTATATAATTAATACATTCAGTGTAATATAATACAGACACACTGCTAAGATTAGAGAATTAAATTACATGCCCTAGGGTTATTTATTCATTACTTCTAGCATGCCAGAAATATGTTTAACTACCCTTGTTGACCTTGAGTGCAGGAATCAACCTTGATCTACTTTACCTCCTACTGGTTTTGCCTCCAGCACCTTTAACCTTGTGGCGTTCTTCTTTGTTGAGGACCCTTGAATTCCCTCAAATTCGTGGTCCTCCAAGAATGGATATTCTACAACATATGAAAGACTGAGATTTTATAAGCTATAGAACCGACACCAGACTACTTGGTAGGTTCTTGTATGCTTTGTTTCCACAACATGTTGATTCTTCAAAGTGAGTTTATCATATCAAATTAAATAAAAATGTATCTTTAACTATGATACTTATGGCATGATAGAGTTTTTTTTTCAGTTAAATTCTGATATTAAATAAAGCATAATTTTACAAAACCCATTCAAATAGGTATGTTGTCTTAAAGAATTCAGGAACCCAGTAAAGAATTTTATGTAATATGTGACCAGTATTTTGAGTAATTTTATAGTCAAAGGACAACTCATATATCAAATTTTCTGCAGAATCTATATAAACTCTGTTACAAAGTTATCCATGGTTTGATAGTTCATATATTTAAAATAGAATAAGTAAAATTCATTAGGTGCTTTAACAAAGGGTAGCTATGATTTTTTTCTAAGCATTACTCATTTTAAATTTCTCCTCTGAAATTCAATTAGAATTAAATGTCCTTAAAAATTACATGAAAATTTATTATTCATTACAATGAATTTGCAATTTTCTACATTAAAAATTTTCCATATAATACCTGCTTTCTCAGTAAGAGAATACAGAAAATTTTATGCATTCACTGACTTTAATAGCATGTTTACCAGACAAATTATTCTGAGGACTGCATTTTCACCCCCTCAGCCTGCATCATATGAATTATACAATATTTTTATCATTTGTTTTGAGAGGAGAGTTAAACTATAAAAAAATCTAGAAAGGATTTTAAATAAACAATAATCAGGAAGATTTAGGTTGACAGTTTCTTAACAAATTTGAAGAGAAAGAGTTCATTCTAATTTTTATAGGCATGGCCTCTCCAGTTAGAATTACATGTAGAATAAGAAGGAGGAAAAAGGCTCCCTGTCTAAAAAGAGAACCTTAAAAATAATTCCAAGACTAAGAAACAGATTGATTTTTACTGAATCCTCTTTATTCTGATGGTCTTGAATTAAAGTCTATGATGTGTCTACTTTTGGACTAAAATATTCTTAGGTATCTTAAATTTTATAATCCTTGGTACAATCTCTTCTGTGTCTTCTAACAGTGATAATGTCAATTACTCTGAAAAGCCCTTAGACTTTAATCTACTTTGGGTAGTGTCAATAGAAGAAAGTACCTGATAAATTTGTTTATTCATAGAGATTTGGATTCTTATCTTCTTTTGGAACTTCTTATGGAAAACCAATGCTTTTAGCTGGAGCCTTCAGGCAAATTGCAAAAGGAAGTAGAAGCACATGTTGATGACAAAGTTTTGGTCAAGTTATAAAAATACTCTCTTGAAGAAGAGTGTCATTTCTATTCAGGGTGTTTGACATAAGCAAATTGGTGCATGTATAATTATTTAATATGGTTTTATTTAATGATCGATAGGAAGTAGGGACCACATCACAGACATTGAAGGTATTGATAAATAGCGTATCAAAATCTGACCTGTAAATTGTGTGTCCTTCAATAGACATTTTAAACCTGAAAATCACATCTTAGAAGAAATATTTTTAATAGGGTGTCAGTATTTGCAATAAATTGAATTTGATTCTATCCATTTCTAAAAGATAACATCATAGGAAGGTAGGTAGGCTTCATGGTAGGTTGAATCCAGTTTTTCTTTTTGACAGTGTGCCCTTACAGTAACCCTAATAAACAGATCGTTTTATTGTTGAGCTAATCAAGAAAACACGGGGGCATAGCAATCATATCAAATTATTCCCAGCACTTCTACTAGTTCTGAGTGAAAAGTCCCAAGTTGGGAAGTAAGGTTAGGAAGCGAGTCTTTGATGCCACCTAGTGGTCACCTAGTAAGCACCAAAGATGGTTGTGCTGTGTAACACATCCTACCTATTTTATGACACCAAATTTCAGGCTTGATTTGGGAGAAGAGACACATCAAAAAGAGTATTCAGATAAGAACAGAGGGTCCCAAGAATAAAAACTTGTCACATTTTGGCTTTTATTAACAAAAATAAGATTACTCTTAAGAGTCATAAACAGGATGTTTAATGCTAGGAATATTAATTTATCTAGCATTTAGGAAGTAGCCTGCTTTCCTATAATTGTCCTCACTTATGAAATATGCAAATCACCACAAAAGCATGACTGTTAACTGATATATATATGAGGGTAAACATTTAGATATGGTAATGAATAAATGTCTGTCATGATACAGAAAGAAATGTTATTATTTTATGCCCAGGATCAAGTGGAAACTCAAAATAATTTTTCTAAATGGGTAATCACTAACCTCCATTCTACGAAACATTAATAATTTTAATTCATACGAATGTATTTTAAACATAAATATATATGCAAATGGTAATGAATTCCAAAGTTATGTAATTTTATAAAATGTTAACGATCTTATAATGGATACATAAACTTAGTTTAATCTTATATAGGTTATGTTAATAAACTTTTTAAAATTATATTTATATTATCCTTGTAATTTTAATGTTATGAAGAACAATATGTTTTCATATATACAGATGACCAGTATTTGTGGAGAACAAATACTGTTTTTTTACTATTCATTTTAATTTCCATTTTTTTATGTAAATATTAATTAATAATTACCTCAATTTAATATTAGGCTAAACTTACATTAAAATTAAGATTAAAGAACAAAGACATTGTTTATATTTAAAAACTTGCCAGTGAATATGGTACCCTATCATCTTTCTCAAATAATGAGGCCATATGATTTATAGGGTTACAAAATGTTTAATTTTGTTTTTTATTGTGGGTCAAACTTATTATATTATAGTTTACATTATATCATATATTAAATGTTGTTAAATATTAATTTAACATTTGCACAATCATAATTTCTAATGGAAGTGATGATCATTTAATTGACTTAAGGCAAATTTAAGGAATTAAAAATATTTCAGTTCATAAAGCTTCCTGAACAGAATGAACAGAAGTTTCAATGAATAAAAGTGGTGTGTTTACATTACATGACACACTACAATAAGATCAAAAGAAGAAATGTGTAGATGTCGTTCAGAATGCATGACAGACAGCTTAAATTATTAAAGGACTCATGATAATTGGTAATTAGTAGTATTGGCATATCAGAAATTTACACAGATTTATATAATTCTCTCATATTTGCTTTAGAATCCTTTTTAAATGGAATATGATATCACTCTTTTGTTTCTTTTTAAGGTCTTAAATAATGTCCTTAGTTTTTTTGGGGGAAGTGGTGCAGTTTTTAAGACCCCTTACTTAAAATATAAAATTAGAGCCGTGAAATAGTAACTTTATTAAATTGGAAGAAATTTACAATTTCTCTCTGGAAATAAGCAAAGATAACTTTTTAAAAAATATATTAATTTTAGTTTCAAGTATACAGTTCATTGGCTATCTATATAGTTCATAAAATAATCCTCCCAATAGATAACTTTTGAAAACCACTGTGCAGTTTTCTTTTCTTAAATTAAATTTATTGGAATGACATTGATTAATAAAATTATATAGGTCTGAAGCATACACTTCGATAATACATCATTTGTATATTACACTGTGTGTTCACCACCCAAAGTCAAATCTGTAGTTTTCTTCTTAAAACTTTTAAATAGAACCAAATTCTGAGAAAACAATCAGACTATTCAAGAGAGTAAGACATTCTTCAAGATAACTGGCCCAGATGCTAAAAGAGTCAATATTATGAAAAACAACAATAATGAGATCAATTAAAGGAGAGAAGATTATTCTAGTTGAAAGAGATTAAAGAAACATAATGAATGTATCAATATTAGCTCCTTTGTGGAAAAAGAATGAAAAAAGGTCACTAACTCAATAATCCACCTAATGCCTGCCACATGCAAATTTTCCTGAATGTCTTCTAAATATATGAAGTACATATCCAAGCAAACCATTTATAAGTAAAAACAATTACAATAAATAATAATAATAAATATGTTTTGTAACCCAAAACTTCTTCTCTGAATGATTTTCTTTTTCATGACTTTCTTTCTAAGAGTTTTGGTCATTACTCAGAAATATAACAAGCATTTTAGTCATTAAGTTCTTCAAAAACAATAGAGGTATACGTCGGGGCTACTGCAGGTTTGCTTCTAGGCTACCACAATAATGTGAATATTGCAATAAAATATGTCATATTAACTTTTTTGGTTTCCCAGTGCATATAAAGGTTATGTTTACACTATACTGTAGTCTGTTAAGTGTGCAATGATAGCATTATGTCTAAAAAAGTTGTTTATACCTTAATTAAAAAACACTTTATTGTTAAAAAATGCTAACCATTATCTGAGCCTTCACTGAATTGTAACCTTTTTGCTGGTGGAGGCTTTTGCTTCATTGTTGATGAAAATGCAGTATCTACAAAGCGCAATAGTGAAGCACAATAAGACAGTGTAGGCCTGCACTGATCATATTATTATTCATACCTCCAACACTAGTCAGAAGTTAGTTGCATTACATGCTACCTTCATATATCAGTGTGAACAGGAATAGAGGGTAGAGTTGGAGGGAGGCCAGGGCTGACAGCGACAATCTGCTGTTTTCCCTGTTTGAGCTGATGTAGGAATCCAGAGAAAGCATGTTCTCTGGCTGAGGACTCTGAGCCCTTTCTATTTCATATTATTGCATTCTTCCAGATTTCATTGGTGTGTACTCTGAACAAGATCTTGGTAAGAAAGGTTCTGCTCTCACATCAGTAAATTGGCATTTTGCATTGTGTATGTGAAGCTCTAGGCCTCTGATTACATTGAGTTACAGGGTTGGAGAGAGGTTGGTGAATAAGAGAACAGAGTGGTGCAAATATAAGCTGCCTTGTGGTATCCCCACCAGGGATGGTTTCTAATTTGTTGTAAAAAATAATACAGAGGCCTCATAAGCATGCAAATTACTACAGCTGCCTCTCAAACCCCCGAGATGCCTCCCTTATATCCATGACCTTCTTTTCTGCTTGGAAATAAAGCACTTTAGTGAAACCACGATTTTGCGATTCTGAGTCCAATGGAAAGCAAGATTTGTGGAAGCAACCATAGTCCACTAAAGCCAAAGGCCTTTCACAGGTATTTGATTACACCTATCCTATCCTGGGTTTTCAAAAAGAATTGTAAAAATTAAGGTTTTTGTCCAAGTATAACATAAACTGGATATATATAAATCTCGTATGTAGCCTTCTGCCATGAGAACATTAAGTTCCAATTTCAACAAAATGGTGAAATGGCTTTTAAAATCATTCACCTTGACTTCTTTTCTTGATGGTTCATTTATTATCTCATTCTAGTTTCTTCTCTCAACTAGAACTGTGCTGAATGATGCTCTTGACACTGATTATATAGCACATATCACCATCTCAGGGGGAACATCACAGTCAAAATATAAACAAAAATGCAGGCCTGAAAAATAAGAAATAAAAGCCGAGAAAAAGTACACAAAAATTGGAGTCACATGATTTACTCTCGAATCTTTGATTTATCACTTAGTAGTTTTTGTGACCTTGTCAAAACCCTAATACTTTATTAACTTCCCATAAATGTAAAACAGCAACATTTATGGCCATCTCTGTGGATTATTGAAAAGACTACATCAGATAATGCCATTTAAAAGCACCTACTTATTAATAAATTCAGCATAGTCATCTAATAAATTCTGACTCCTTACATTATTTTAGTTCTGAAATCATTTTTATAATCTTTCATTTTTATATTTATAAGGATCTCTACTCCCTTATGAAATAGGTGTTGCTAAAGTACATAAAGTGGGGGGAAGATGAAAAAACAGTTATGTACATCTATTTCCAGTAAAGAAATAAACACCACTTAATAGGATATAATTTATTTAAACTGTTTTTTACATCATAGTCTTTGGCTGATTTATTTTATGTAATATTATTTCATTAAATCTACCAATGCTATAATGAAAAACATTTATTTGACTTAATATAAAGCAAAAATATTTTGTGGGAAAGAGTACTTCATTGCAGTGCTATGCTCCTATCAGGATATTTACATACTAATTTGAAAATATTAGTTAAAACTTTTAATACTAAAGAAGAAAATAGCAAAAATACTTGTCCTTGAGGACATCTGAGTTGTAAATTACAAATTTCTAAATAAAAGAAGCCAGCACCATGAAAACTGGCCATAATACATCTTCCATAGCACATTTGGAAACACTAGTGTTTCCAAATATAACATTTTATCTCATTTCCTTCAGGTTTAATTAGTTGTGGATTAGCATAATATATTTTTTAAACATTCTCACTGGTAATTATTAGACCTTTTCTAAATGACTAATTTCTTAGCCATAATGCATACATTATTGCTTGATGGACAAGACTGTTTCTATTAATGGCTGTCAGAGCAGAGTCTTAAAACTTAATTCTAGACCTGGTCATGTTTTTTAATTTTTAGATGAGCATGTTAATATGAAAGATGTCTTTTTTATATTAACTTAATGCATTAAAAATCCAGTTTTTATAATCTTGATTCCATTCACTATTTTGAAGAAGAATTAAGGTCTTCACATTTACCAATCAAAAAGAAGTCATACCTGAAATCATGGCTATATTAACATCTCTGTATGCAACACTATGATTACTTACTTTTTTTCTTTGTATTAAATTTCTGTTTTTTAAACCTAAATCAATTTATTTACACAGTGAACTTTATGCATGTCCTTAGAAGAAAAACAAAATAACTTGCAATAAACAGAAATAGCTATTAAATAACGAAATAAGGGAGACAAAATAGTATTATTTTATTTCGGCTATGAATTCTGAGAATGAAGCCCAATTTCTCTTTACTGAAAAGAAAATTATCAAGTAGTAGATATTTCAGGCTATCAACAAATTAAGACTTTCTCTGTTGTTAGAAAGAATAAAAAATCTTAAAAAGAAATAACTTTCTCATTTTTAATGTCACATCTACATTGATTTATTTTTGTATATTAAATTTGTGTAATTTAAAATTAAATATTTTTAGTAATAAGAACATCAAAAATAAAAAAAAATTAATGTTCTTTGTAAATGTAAGATGCTCAAAACCATAGCCAAGTCTTAACTGGAATAATCTCATGATAAGTTTTGTGTTGGTTCTATATGAGTTAAAATTCATACCTGAATCTTTACCAGTTTAGCCAGAATAATTCCATCACTTATCTAGTTTATAGAATGTCGAGTTTCCAAAATTGAACTTTCTTTAATTGAACTCATTTTATATTAAAAGTTCCATGGATTTTACTTTGCCAATGGGTGTCTGACATAAAACACTGTGAAAGGACAACTGTTAATTTACTAATTAGACTATCTGCAACCCTCCTGGACAACAATTAATAATAGCACTAACTAATACTATTGGATGGTCAATCATTGTCATCAAAATAATAGTAAGAAAGCCTTTGTTCTTTGTTTGAAATAAATATTTTCTCATTTTGCAATCTCATAGAAAATGCTGACAGTTGATACCTCAGATAAAGACTGTTAAGTGTAAGATAAAAGCTGTAAGTATAACACTGTACAAAATGAGGGAGGTTTAAACTTCTGCTCTCTACTAAGTTAGAAGATTATAGCAAGAAGCCAAGTGTTACACTAAGAATCTCTGTGCTTCTGATGTGATTCTAGGTATAGTTTGACAAGGAATATGTTTGACCCAGAAACATAATGAAGGCATCTTTTACCACTTCAGTATATGTTACTGAATAATAATAAAAATACTAAAATAATGAAAGCTTGGAATGCACTATTGAACACAGACCCATGTTTGCTCAGGTGTTCCACTGTGGGTTCTGCAATACAGTTTTTTAAGTCTTCCTTCTGAAAATAATGTAGAATTTAACTTAATTAAACACAAAATAATAAGGATGCCAATATGAAAAATGAATGTAAAAAATTGTTACATCAGGTGCTAAGATTTGGTTATCATGATATTATTGGCCAGTTTAGTTGAGTTTAAGACATAGAAGTCAATTGTTTTTGTTCATGAACCATCTGTTGCTTTAATCAATGAAGAAATATTTTGCTGATTCTTAACAATAGAATTGTGAGTCATTAAATATATCAGATGTTTACAACTAATTGGTCCTGAAATATTTCAAACATATTGCCCCTTGTAAACTAAACTGAAGAGGTCTAATAAATAAATAATAATAAATAAATAAATAATAAATAATCACAATATATAAAATTACAATGAGAAATACATGAGAAATAAGCAGGGTTGAGAAACTGAAATGTAACCAAAATGTTCACACGTGCTTTTTCTGCTTTGGAAGAAATTTCCAACCATTTAATCTAAAATACTCAACAACTGCATTCACTAGATTCTCTTTGAAGGTGGCCAACATATGTTTTCTTTTTTAATCTTTGTATTAATAACATTAAAAATATTTTTATTAAAATAATAGCTATCTGTTAATCAAGTAATAAATGTTAATTGAACAAAAATATAATTCTTAATATATTAATACCATTTAGGTCAAAAACTTGAATCAACTTTCAAGATTTTAATGTAATGTAGTGATTTTTATATAGTTTTCCTAATTTAACGATATAGTTTTAGACTAATAATGCCCTGTATTAGATACAGAATAAACACAAAACTATTGTGAGAATGACATATTTTTTCTTTAAGAAATTATAAAAATAGAAGAAAATTTAAGTTTGAATATTTGGAAAGTGATAGGTGAGGATGGTAAAGAGGAAGAGAAACTATAATTTAGTGTTATTTTGCAAAATGACTTTTAAATAACCAGTGCCCACAATTTTGTAAAAATAGGGCCTCTTGAATGATTTTTTTATTATGCATTGCTGATGCAGAGAGCTAAATGTTCATGTATAAAAATGATCACACTGAGTTCTAAATTGGTTATCATTAAGAAGATTCTGAAAAAAAGCAAACAATGAGTAGAGATAATTGAAATAAGGGAATAAGAGACAATATGACTTTTGTGGATCATAGACCTTTATCTCCCAGGACACAATTAAAAGTTATATAACAGAACTGAGAATCTTGTAAAACACAGCTGGTGACACAATATGTGAATAATTGCTATCTCAGGGGGACATGAGTAAAGCAGAATGATTTCAGTGCATGGTAAGATTTATAAAAGTCTTATTTGGAGCGGGCATTTCTCACAGCAAGTGAAAACAAAAAGAAAGTATATCAATTTTTGTTGTCCTCATTTCAATTGTAGTGCAAATAATATTAAGATTACACAAAATATTAACTTAAAATTTCAAAGAATAAAACATAAAAATCTTTTTGTAGTCCAAAAGAATACCTGAGATGTAAGTTTAATGAAACTTGGTAACATTAAAAGCGATGTAGAACTAGAATTTAAATGTCAGGCAGTCTGATTTTTTTAACGCTTTACTTAGTTACTTTCCTTATTTATATAACTG
Organism: Macroglossus sobrinus; assembly: GCA_004027375.1. Taxonomy (NCBI): domain Eukaryota; kingdom Metazoa; phylum Chordata; class Mammalia; order Chiroptera; family Pteropodidae; genus Macroglossus; species Macroglossus sobrinus. The sequence continues at coordinate 222,577 of PVKZ01002273.1, forward strand.
ATAATAATTATATAAGACATGAATGTATACATGTATAGACATACATAGTGCATGCATATGTAACATATTACAACTATATAATATATTGTTATTTTTAGTTCCATATGTAACAAGATGAAAAAAACTATCTGAGCTATAAATTTGGAACTTTGTGATAATATTTGAATAGAACTTAAAAACAAAACTCATTATCTATATTTGATGACTTTCCTAAGAATGGCAAAACAATTCAAATTTTAATTTATATATCCACCAGTTAGACTATTACAAAATAAAATTATGATATTGGTTAATTTGTCATTCTCTGGAAAGTTTGTTAATAAAAAATGCACTATTTATTTTTGGTCAAAGGTTTGACATGGTGGTGTTAGGAAGAATCCAATGAGGTCTTGATGTTTGCAAATTTCAGTTCATTTTTAGATTCTGTGAATATTTCCTTGAACCTTTATTATACATATTGCACAATTAAACTTAAATATTCCCCGTGTTGCATTAATTATTCCTAAAGAATATTGCCTGCATATGTTGAACTGATGGCTGTCTATTTGAACAATTGTTTAAATACATCAATCTTCATTTTCCCTCCTTTTTCATGGGATATTTTGTGTCTCAAAAGCCAAGCTTTTAAAGAAAGGCATTTAGAAGTGTATTTTAATCATTTTCTTTGCAGAAATGAAAATGACTGTGTAAGTATATACAAATACATGTATACATTTACTCACATATATGTGATTGGTAGGATATAAACAAAATGATAATACTGGATATTTTGTTGTGAGATCATAGATAATTATCATTTTTTTTCCTTGCATTTTCTATAGTAAAAACGTATTGTTTTCTTATAGGGAAAACATTTATTTTTCTTTTAAAGAAAAAACTATTTGGCAGTTAAAACAACATAAAAAAAGTACTGTGGAAGGAAATTTAACTTTGGGTGGTGAACACACAAAAATATAGATATGACATATTACTGAATTGTACACATACAAAATGAAATGTAGATATGACTTTTAGGAACTCTAAAATTTATAGTTAGTACAAAAATCCTTTATGAGTACTAAATGCCATGAAATGGTCACTTCTGAAGTAATGCTCTGTTTATACACTTCGCATACTCACTAGTCAGAGTTAATAATACCTTCCAAGTTACAGTGCTGAAATCACTCTAAATTTAGTTTCTAGGTTGTAGTAGATACTTTGTTTAGATCTTGTACTTTACTACTTCAAAACTTCATGTTAAGTGCCACAGAGTCAAACAACTGAAATATTATATTTAATGGTAAGTTGGGGCATTCATTTGTTACAAATGCAATTGTAGAAGAATCAGTGCACTTTTGGGCTCAGGTCCTGTTCCTGTATACATACAGAAGGCTATCCCCAGCATTCCTTTGGTTAGATTGGGACCAGGACACTGAGTCCCTGTCAATTAACGGTTACTATGAGCGTTCATGATATTCTTTCTTTCTCTTTGGGGTTCAAGTGAAGTGTTTTGAGCGGCTGCTCATTTCTGCAGCGATGTAGCCTGGACCCCTGAGTTGTCAGAGAGCCTCCTGACCCACTCCGGAATCTTCCATGTTCCAACAGTAAACTTTTGTTTGCAATCTCAGGGCTGATTCTGTGGTATGGCTCACTATCTTGTTGAATATGGGAGTGCCAACCAGTAGTTGAGGAAATAATATGTTATTTTCCTAATGTTAAGGTGTTTCAGTTTGGGTAATACCCATGACTTTTGCAGGGTAATAAAGTTAATTTTTTTCCAGCACTCAAAAACCTTATCTGATCCTTTTTTTGTCCAAAGAACATAAAAGTGAACCCCATCTTTATACTCACTAGACACAAAAGACTAAATTTATAGTGATTTCAACCCTACTATCTAAAAGGTATTATTATATCTTTTATACTTTTTCCCTGAAGTCTACAAATGGGATAAAATCTACAGAATTCTGTTTTTTAACTAGATCAAAGTTATGGCTTGTTCCTAGGGAAGAGAGAAATTCCCAAAGAAAAAGAGAATGTATAGGAATAAGAAGAGAGAAATATATTCTGAAAGGATACCAACAAGTGTTCACTGCAATATGTTGAAGCACATAATAAATGCAGACGGAATAGTTATTTGGCCTAGACTAAATTATATCAGTGTTAAATGTTAATAGTAAATGATAAATCTTAAAACAGAAATTTGACATTAGTTAAACATAGCTACCTTTAACAAATAATTTTATGGTTACATATATCACACTGAAGAAGTTCCCTTCAGTTGCTGATTTGCTCACAGTTTTTAATATAAATGGTTGTTGAATTTTGTCAAATGTTTGCATTGATTATTATCATCATATCAATTTCTCCTTTAACCTGTTGATGTGGCAGATTGAATTCTGAATGGTGAACTAGCCTTACATACCTAGAATAAGTCCCACTTGGTTTCAGTGTTATCATTCTTTTCAGACATTGTTGGATTCAATTTGATAACATTTTGTTGAGGATTCTGCATCTATGTACATGAGAAATATTGGCAATGAACTGAGCGTGAAGCCTGGGGCTGCCACAGCTGTCTGGTGCTAGGGAGGGCTTGGTGTCTTACTCTGGAAGGGCTGATCTGGTACTGAGCCAGATTTAGAGCTTGGCGCCATGGGAGCCAGCCTAACACTGGGTTCACTGAGACAGGCCTGGTGTTTGGGTCCAAAGCTCTTTACTTTACCACAAGAGAAGGTTCTCTCTCTCAGCAGTGTGGTGGCTGGGCTTGGGGAAGGGGTGACCTAGGTCATATAAAACTGTCCTTCCTACCTTCTCAAAGTGTCTTTGAAATTGGTTATCAGATTAAAATTTTATCAGAATAAATTTTATCTGATTATCAAGTTAAATACTGGATTATGAACCAAATACTTCCAGTATCTTATAATATGACAAATAATATAAAATGTAATAAAATATAATAATTGCAAATAGGATCTTTGACAAGACTGATATTAGAAAGCAGGATCAAATTCCAACTCGCAAGTTTCCTGTTATATTTTCTTTATATTATATTATAAAGTGATCTATCACATCTGAGTGATTTTAGTATACAGAAGATGCATGCCTCGTCCATGAGTTTACTGATAAATAACACTTTAATTAAAAACAGATCCTTCAACTGTTGATTACTTGATTTTCAATATTCAAAAGAAACATCCCATGTAATTTCCTCCAAATACAATTACTACATAAAATCTCAAATACACTTCATGTGGCTATGGCAAACACTGTATTTTTTTCTCTCAAGACCCTTTCAGAACTTAAATAATGTCTCAATACGGTGTATTTAATATAAAATTGGATAAAATTCTTCACCTTAAAAACTGTATAAGGACATTAATAGACATGTATGTGAAAGTTTATGCTGCTCAATAAAAAGAAGCGCAACTTGTGAAGTCAAAGAATCTACTTGAGATGGAGCAGCTACTGCACTTGAGTTTTGATTATTTTCCTTTTTATGACTCATTATAACCAGAGTGTTTTAAGTTGCACAAACTCATTCACATTTGAGTTTTTATTTGTTTCAATATATGTCATTCTCATTTTGATTATTGTTCCCTTTTCAACTATTATCTAGTTATGAAAGCACTTTAGTTTTATTTGTAGCTAAATGAAGCAATTGTGTATTCCTGCATAAATTCTTGTTGAATCAAAACACAAAAGAGGGTTATAAAAATAATAACCAAAAAGTTATAACAAGTAATAACTTGAGGCTATAATACAGACTTGCAGCAACAGAAAATAAAACATATTGGATTTATATTAAGTTTTATTTATTGTCATTATTGCACATTGAAATTGAATTCTTGGTTTAATTTAGTTGAGAACATCTACCATTATTAATAATATTAGTGAGCAACTATCTTATAAAACTCAGAAAAAAGTAACTGATGACTTTAACTTTGACCACCTTATCACTACAGGCAACTGACCTCTCTAAGCAATAACCACTGAGGGAGAGGTTGATTGCACCTGACGCATTAGACCCAATCTTTGACAGTGTTCCTTTCCCAACAGATCTTATTATGTGCTTAATTATTCTTAACCCCACAACCAAATAGGAAATGGGAAAGGAAAACAAAATGAAACATGAAATAACTAATTGTTAATATTATCATTTAAAAAAAAAGGGAGTCTTAGTTTTGCTCCTTTCCAATGCATATGTACTTTCCCTCCTTATATGTACCCCACAAAGGGCAACAAATTACGGTCATAACATGGAGCATGAAGGTTCATATGAGGAGGTTGAGTTCTTCCAGTATCTTAAAGGCCAAAAATGGATATACAGAAGTCCACTATTCCTGGCACGAGGTGACAGTTGAGGAACTACTACAAAGGAGAAGCCATGGGCATAGACTGCTTACTGTAAGTGTGTTATGGGAGTGACTTTAAATCTTACTAATTCAGGAAGACCACAGGCAACTTCATTGGAGGGCCAAGTTGCTCCTCATAAGGCTCATCAGATAGGTAGTAATTTATTAAACTTTTGACTATATCCACAAGATCAGAAGTAGTAATATATTCTTATGTGACTAATCTGTCACTGACCAAGAGATGCCAAATACTTGACTTCTGTAGATGTTTTAAGGTGTTTGAAGATAAGTATCTATTAACATGTGAAGAGTAAAGAGATTCAGTATAAGGGGGATGAGAAAAACAAAGTTGAAAGTTAGCAGAGCAGGATGCTGTTGAAACACCAAGAAAAGAACTAAAAAAATCCCAAAAACTTTTCAAAGAGATTTAATTATAGCACAAAGGTTGTCCAAAACAAAAAATGACAATACAAAAGCAAACAATTTGAATTTAAGAAATATGTCATAGACTGGATAAAAGAGAAAGCAATGTAAAATAATGAGTGAAAAATAATTAATGAATTCAAGTATAGATTCCAGAGAACTTTACCTAATAGATAAAGGAACTGGAGAGTAACGTAAAAAATAATTTTAAAATTTCTTCCAACTGAATCATATAGATCTTTAAAAGGTTTCTAAATTACAAGTAGATAAAGAAAAGAGATGCAAATCTACATATGTAAATTATTATAAAAGCTAAGGAAACAATTTTACAACTTTTCATATGCAAAGAACAGATTTCTGACTAAAGAAAAAGAATTATGTTAATTTTTTTCTTTGCAATATTGAAAGCTAAACAAATAATAAGTTGTATCATATAAATAATATCGCATCAAAAAACTGTAATTAAAGGATAATGGAAAATAATATGCAATATCAATAGTAATAAGTACAATATTAATAAGCCTTAGAAGCACCTATAATCTTTTAAGTCAGTATTCTACTTTTAGGAGTTTATTCTTGGTAAATAATAAAATTCCGGCACAAGGATGTTTTTGGTGGATTATTTACAAAAGCAAGAGTTTAAAATATGTTTTCTTAAACATTTTAATCCTTCTGGACCTTTTAGTCTATGTTTTTCTCTACAGCTAGAATGTCCCTGACCCTTTAAACTGCATAATGGACTCTGCTTAAACTAAATTTTTAGTCATGCATGTTCCTTGTTTTTGAAGATTTTGTTAACTATTCCCCACCAAAATGCACAATTTTGTTCACAACCTCATTGTTCTTTCTATTATTTCTCGTGGTGCATTTTATTTACAGTCCTCTCGCTGGTAGAATGTAGGTAATAAGGAACTTTATTCTATTCACTTATTATAGTCTTATCACTTATAACAGCAGTAGAGTTATTCTGGATGCTTAATAAATAACTGTAAATTCATACATTAAACTTGTTTAATTGCATACTCTTTAGGAAAAAAGTTTCTGTTACAGATATTTATGGATTTTATACTCATCTGTTTAGTCACGGTTTTTAAAGTTCTTACTTTGCTCTATGATTTTAATTCATAGGCATTTAATACATATAGTAATTAAAACCAATTCTTTGAGTCATAAAACTTGGAAATATAACTTCATAGAGCATTAATTTTTTTCTACTTGATATAATTTTATCTCTTCCATTCATCATATAAGGTTTTGCCTGAGGTTTATGCAAATGCCCAAGACTATAGAGATTTAGGCAACTTTTGCATCACTTAAAAAATCTATTATTTTTGACCACAAACGATTTCTATTTTGATCTAAATATATATTTTCATTGTATTAATTTATTTTTGAGCTCTCCTAATTAATATATCTCTTTGAAAATTATACTGACCTTTTTTTCGATAGCTATATTTTCTCTTCTGTTAATTCCTTATAGTGGGAAATGAAAAGAATGAAAGCTGTCAATGAAGCTGTTTTCCAGAGCAATGCATCCTTTGACCAAAATCTGAAGGTAGTTTAACTATTATATAAAAATATTTATAAAGAAGATTCTCAAAGGTTTGATTCCCATTCCCTACTTTGGGAACATGGGACCCAGAGGAGGATGGCTGTCAATTCCATGGTTGGTTCTTAGGAGAGTCAAGGATGCCTCTAGCCCTAAGAAGTGCTCTTGATTCTGAACAGAAACAGAGGCCGAGAATAACACTGTCCTCCCTTTATCTTCCAGACCTATGTTATTTCATATATTCATTTCATATGCAACCATATGGACACTCAAATGCTTTTTGAAAAGTACTGTGGTTCAAAGTATTTAATGTTGAAGCTAAAATGAGTCTCAAGTTCTTTGTTTTTCCAAAGTCACTAACATGATTTCTCTATTGCAATAAAACTGAGATTGTTAATGGTTGAAAAAAGGGAAACAAAAATAAAGCTAAAAAGTTATGCTAAGGCCAGAAATAACAAATTGAAATGAAAGTATATGATCTTGGCATTCATATAAAATAAAATCACCCATAAAATTCACAATAAGCCCCAGGCTATGTACAAAGTACAACAGAGAAAAGCTAGTCCTAAATAAATCTCTGAGGAGACTATGCAGAATACCTCTCTAAATGAGATGAATGATGAATTATGAAATACTTGCATTTGTTGAAATTATTTAAAATGATTGAAACAGCAAGCACACTTTTGCATATATTTAGTCACTTCAGGGTACTGATATGTTATTAGTATTCAGTACTAATACCACTGGGCACATTTGTACAAAAAAATTCCCTTTCCATTTCTAGTGATATGAATGCAGTATTGTTTCTGCAGGCACACATTCCTCTATAGGGCTTAATGAATGTATTTGTCTGTTGTCAGGTGCATGCAAGTACTGTTAGATTGAGTGTGATTGATTGTTCCTTTTTTCAGAACTGTAAATCGACTGTTTTTAAAGCCTTTTAAACTTAGCTTTTGAGTATGCTAGAAAGCAAACCCTATGTGATTTATCCCCTTTTAAAGAATAATGCAAAATAAACTCCATTCTTTATCAGGGTATAATTTTATCCCTCAACTGCTAGATCTGTCATTTAGGAGTATAGTGCATTTTATATGTGGCTATGGTGGACAATGTATGTTTACTAAGAGAAGTTACATAATGTGTATTTTTGAGCACCAGAAAATAAATTTCCATATTCATTAAATGTTTGTTGAACACCTATAAGTGCCAATACTATCACAACAATCACTGTAGATATAGCAGTGAACAAAACATTTAAAATTCCTCATGAAGCTTACATTCTAATGGAGATTTGACAGGAAAAATAAACCAAGAAATAAATCCTTTATATTAATATTGATATTAGAATATTAGATAAGTGATATGGAGAAAAATAAAATAAAGCAAGTAAAGGAAATGGTGTTGCCTAAGGTGGATATTTACATTTAGGTAGTAAGAAATACATATGAATGTGTACATTCATACTTATGAATGAAATATGTCTGGCATATCTTGAAAAAATCCTGCAGTTCAGTACAGAAAAACAGAAGAGGATATAGATAAAATAAGGTGGACTATGAATTTATAATATGTGTATGGGGTTCTTAATACTGCTTTCTCTGCTTTTGTAAGTGCTTGGAAATGTTTATAAGTTAAACAAAAGTATTCACAAAGATTTTCCCTGAGGAGATAACATTAGAATAAAAAACTGAAAGAGGTGAAAAATCCAGATGGAGGAACAGCAATTACAAACTATTAAAACGTGTGGAATGAGAGAAGTTCAGAATATTAGAAGACATCATACAGAAAAACAGGGAGCCAGATGTGTAGGTAGTTGTAAAAATTCCACCATTATTATGATGGAAAGCCAATGGAGAGTTTTAGCAAAGAATAATGTCATCAGACTTATATGTTAAAAGCATCACTATGGCTACATTGTTTAGACTATATTGGCAACAAGTGTGGAAGTAAAAAGATCAGTTACTTGGTTATTTCAAAATGCTGAAATATGGTGGCCTAGACCAAAATGATATCAATGGAGTTGATGAGAAATGGTCAGAACCTGAGGAGAAGGAGAGGTCCTATGGAACTCTGTTTTTTTTTTTTTTTTTTTTTTTTTTTTTATTAAACAAATTACTCCATATATTTTTAAACAGATTAGATCCAAAGCACCAAGTTTTTTTTTTTTTAATTTTAATCCTCATGTTATCTACTTGCTAAAATATTTAACATCTTTCCCAACTGAATAGTGAAAGCTGATACTAATATTGCAAAAAGGGATTTGGAGAATGGCTCCCTTTACCTCTACTTATTAAATATGAATAAAACCATAAAAGAAAGACAATAGAAAGTGAATGATAGGGATTGCAATAACTGGCCACATTAATTCATACCATAACCAGTTTTCACAGTCCTGTTCCTTGCTTTAATCTTTTATTTATTTTTGTTTCATTATTTTCTATATATTCTGTCTTTTTTAAATACTGAAGAAAATAAAATCAAATATAAAATTCATTGAGGAACAAATACTAACTTTTAGCATTAGTGTTATTCTATGTGTCTGTCCATAATTTAAATTAATGAGTATTAGCAAAGTCTAGGAAAGTTCTCCAGAGGAGTGTAGTTGGCTTAAATTTGCATGGTCACAAAAATATTATGGGGGTTGAAGCAATACTTACAATTACCAGAGATGGTTAATATATGTTATATAATCATAATTGCATTGAGTTACTCTCAGTCAAGCAGGGGAAAAACTGTAGGTAGTTGAAATTCATCCAGCAGACAGCTTCTTGGACATGCCAGGAAACTAATTAAAAAGTTCCAGGATGAGCATGAAGCCTAGAGGCCAAGCTGAACATGTGTGAATCATGCTGAGTTTGAGATGGCACAAATCACCACCAGCTTATTCTCCGGTAAGAAAAGATTCCCTTGATTACAAGGGCAATGACAGCTCATAAAGGAGAACTGGCTACAGGGCAACTAAAGTCTTCCTTCAATGGGAGTCACTCTGTGGGGCATGCAGCAGTGAGATTTTGGGGTAAACATACCATAGATCATCATCATGACAGATAACTCTCTGGAACTGTCTAGTGACAGATTGCTTGCTAATGAATAGCTTGTTAATAGGTAGGACAACTGAGATTTGAATGATGATGCTGAGTCAAAGGTCAAATCTGTCAATCTGTTTATCCTGAAATATTTGTCCTTCATAGAGTTACTATGGGTTTTCTTTAAATACAAGGTGAAAGAAATGCATATTCCATATTTGAAACAGATAATAATATTGAATTTTTCTTTTCAATAAATCCTAGAATCAGAAAGTATCATATGAGTTCTAAAATGCCCTAATCTGTGTATTAGCAGCCAATGCATATGTTAGTTACATAAGAAAAAAATGTCCTTTAAAATCATTTATCTTCTTAGCCTATTAACATTATAATTACCATGGACAATTTTACTAAGTGGTGTGAGACTTGATGGTATTCCCAGCCAGGAGGTGAGTAATGGAAGTAAGATTTTTGATGAGCTTTAATTGGTTGTTGAGCTTGAGAAGTTATTTACACTGAAGTTAAATAAACATTTCACTATTTTAAGTCCAAAATGACCATTAACCTCAACAAGGTCATTGCGTAAATTTATTCAAAAACTTTGGGAAAATGTTCTTGGATGTAAATACACAATGTTGTGTAGAGACTTCCTGAGGCCCTCGCAGAGATAAATGTGTTCCACTACATAAACACATTAATACTTGCTGGCCTCTGTCAGAAAATCAGGCTTTGTTCAGCTATGAATTTGTCTAGACTAAACAAATGCATAAGAGAAAGTTGAGTAAATAAGTGCAGATAAAAAAGAAATCATATTTGGAGAGTTAATAGGTTGATAAGATGAAGATATAAGAATAAAAGCAACCTTAGAGATGATAACAGAGACTGTGTGGAGCTCGAACTGAACTCCTTCCTCCTGGTATATTCATATGTACTCATTTGCAGCAACATCGTTATGTATATAACTGCACTAAATTCCCCATGTCTTTCACTACATAAATTTTACCTTCTTTTATGTATATTGTAATCAATGGATCAAATTAATGTTAACCAGATGATGTATATTTTATTTTCATGTGCAAAATAGGAATAAATCTTAAACCTCCAAATTTGATTAAATTCATTCACAAAAACACCAAATTTGTACCTGATGGCTATTGATTGAAATATTGTTAGAGGTAGTAGTCATGTTTTCTTCCTTCTGTATTATCAGAAAACATTTTTTAGCAGCTCTCTTTGCAAGTCTTAATTGCTGCATGAAGCGGACCCAATACTTGGTAAAATTGCTAGATATATGAGTATTCTATGACATAAACCCAATGCCAGTCAGGCTGGTTTGGTGCTAATACTTGGAAAGTTTCAAGTAATCTTGAAAATAACTTGAAAGTACACATCTCAAATTACTGTCACTGACTTCCTACCTTCAAGCAATGAAATAGGATGCTGAAAACATCACAGCCAGGAGCAGAGGTGAGATTTTGATAACCCTGAAAGAGGATGCATAATCTATAGTTTTGTAATCATATATAACTGAAACATTTATTGATTATCTGTGATTTGTGTCTATAGGAATAAGACCCGCAATAGCATCCAAGAGCAGAAATTAAAAGAGGTATAAGGAAAACTTTTCTTTTGGGGGGAAGAGATGCTAAACATTGTAAACAACTCTTAGTCATCAATCAAATGATGAGATATTCAGTTTGAGATAGCAATGCATAAGCAATCTTAATTTGAACTTTGCCATTTTTTTCCAGTAAAATATTAATAAAGACCTAGAAATGGATCTCTTTTAATCAGCACACACACACAACTGAGAAGAAAATGAATCATAGAAGTGTTAAATAACTGATGTCGGAACTAAGACCTGAATCCATCTGTGACAGGCTTCAATATCCCTGTCCTTTATTTCTATTATTCTCTATATCACTATTACACAACTTTAATATAGACAGTGAAGACACTGCAATTATTAAAGATTTTGCTTTCTTGATTTAGTCATCAATTCAAATGAAAACGTCAGTCAATAAATCAAGAGAAGGCTGAGACTTGGAATGGCAGCAATGGAGGGACTGGGAAAATCATCAAGGACCAAGATGTGTCATTAGGGACCAAGGCTAAGATTATCCACACTCTCATATTCTCTTTTACTATGTACAGATGCAAAAGTTGGACAGTGAAGAAGGCTGATAGAAAAAAAAAATTGATTCATTTGAAGTACAGTGTCAGAGGAAAGCTTTTCAGACACCCTTGACCACCAGAAAGAGGAACAAGTGGGTCATAGAGCAAATTAAGCCTGAAACATGGTTGGAGATGAAATGACGAAACTGAAGCTGATCTACTATGGGCACATCTTGAGAAGGCAGGGTTCTTTGAAAAAGGCCATAATGCTGAAAAAAATAGAAGGTAGCAAGAAGGCAAAAGGAAGACCAATTATGAGATGGACTGACTCCATAAAAGCAGCCACAGGCATGAGTCTACAGGAGCTGAGCAGGTTTATTGAGGACAGGACATTATAGACTAATTCTTCGGCTCACCAGGAGTTGGAGCTGACTCAAAAGTATGTAACATGTATTCTAAATAAATGTGTAACACACATTGCTAAAAAGTTATAAACATATCTCCCAGTTATCCAGTGTCTATAGTAGCCAATCACCTTCTATTTATGATTGCTAACTACACAACAGTTCTATAAGTCGTGATGGTTAATTTTATGTGCCTACTTGACTGAGCTAAGGGATGTCTACATAGTTGGTAATACATTATTTCTATCATGTCTTTAAAGGTGTTTCTGGAAGAGATTAGCTATTGAATTGGTAGACTAAGTAACAAAGATCATCCTTACAATGGGGGGTGGGCATTATTCAATTCTTCAGAGCTTAAATAGAATGAAAGGCAGAGGAAGAGTGAATTTGATTTCTACTTTGAGCTAGGATGTCTAATTTTTGCCCTCAGACATTGGCACCTCTGGTCTTGGGTATTTGGATTCAGACTAAGACTTACATCTGGCTCTTCAGGTTCTTAGGCCTTCAGGTTTGGCCTAATCAGACTCCATAATCACGTGAGCCAATCCCTCATAATAAATCCCTTTTGCTATATCTATGTATTCCATTGTTTACGTTTTCTGGAGAAATCTAATAACAGAGGTAGATAGTATTATTCTCATTTTACATACAAAACAGCTAATATCAAAAGAGTTTCAGTAATTTGAATGATGTTTTAAAGAGCGTCTCAGAAATCAAGCTTAGCTGTCCCATTGACTGGGTCTTGCCTCTCAGGGAACTTGAACTAAAAAAACTTCATATTTAAAGAGTTCTCTGTAATTTTTTTTTAAATTAAAAATGATAGCAACTTTACAAAGCAGAATACAATTTTATATTTTTCTTCAAATTGTTCTACAACAAAAACAAAGATGAAAAACTACATCAATAAAACTATTTGAAAATTCTATTATTCCTTTGAAAGCAAATTTCTATTAACTTTTTCAGAATGAAATAGAAACAAAGAATAATTCAGGGGGTGGAAGCTCCTCGGCTTAGGAAGTCACGAGGAGTCACGTAAAGTCTAGAGTCTACGACACTTCAGCAACTGTTCTTGCTGTAGAACAATCAGCCAAGAATGAAAACAGTTCAATGGTCATCAGGAGGATATATTCGTCATTGGAGGAGCCTTTCGAATGCAAAAGTTTCACCTTTAAAGTGGTGACACAATCGATAATCAATAGAGACAGGGACTCAGAACATTATCACAACAGAAACCACTTAGCCTGAGTGATTACCTCTTTTATCTTTGAGATATTGACAGAATGGAAGGAAAAAAACTAAGATCTGCATCAGCAATTTCACTTAGGGAAGTGTCAGCCATTGGAAAAAAGGTTTCTCGGCATAAATTATAGCTCCTCAAAAATATTTCAAAATAAGGCCTGGTTTTCTTCATTGATGTATTTTTTTTTTACATAATTATTTAATATAATCAATGTGTAATGCTGTGAATGTCTAAGTCCCAACATTTATTGGGTTGGCCAAAATTGTCGGAAACAGTCTTCGATTGCATACAACAGATATTTGTTCACTGATGACTTTTGGAGTGTGAACTACTAGAGCATCAAAGGCCAGACATAAAAGAGGCACAGAAGTTTTTCCAATGCTTCTTTTTCTGAAGATGGCAGGAATTGGAAATAACTTTATTCATCAGTCATTCTAGTTAGTCAGCTGGCAAATTTATAACAGCAACTGATTAGCTACCTATGATATAGGTACTCCCATAGTTCTCACCATAAGGGCAATAAGATATTTATTCAAATAAACCATCCCCGAAAGATCATTTCACAACGCCTCCTTATTTTTACTGCCCTTAAAATTTCACCTTTAGGATAAGAGTTAATTTGAACAAATAAAAACCTGCGTTATTAATTTTGAATGAGAAAGCTAAACATCATAATGTTGTTAAATCTACTACTGGAAATTATAAATTTGCTGCAATATCACTAAAATAACGAGAAATTTTTCTTTTTTTTTTTACCCATGAAATAAGACAGGTTGATTTTCTTGTACTTACTTGTGTATTTTCTTTATTTTGCTTATTGCAGGATAGACTGTTTGTTATTCTGTATGTCTGCATGTTTGTATGCAAATGTAATTTTCTTAGACACTGCATTCTCCACCTTACTTTTTAAACTAAGCACTATATTTTTATGATCCATCACTGTTGTGCTTTATATATATTTAATCTGTTGCTTATCATCATTGTATACTATTTAACAGTGTGCATACACTATATTTTACCTATTTACACTGCAAATCATGGACCATCACATCACCTAACATGCCTGCCTGCCAGATACAATGCTGCAACAATATCCTGCTACATCTGTCCTTAGGAGCTAACCATTTCTATGTGATGTATATCTACACGTATAATTTATGATGCATAATCATGCCAGAATGTTCTCCAGAACTACTCCATCAATCTATAGTCCACCTACTTAAAGATTTCTGGAACCCATATCTCTATTTCCACCCCAATGTTGTTAATTTTGTTTATTAGTCCTGAATTACAGATGGAATGACTTCCAAGTTGGTTTTCCAGTATCCCATTTTATCTCTTCCAAATAATTCCTGTACCAGTGCCAGAGTGATCACTCCAAAAGACATATCTGATTGTGTAACTTCTCTTGCTTTCTCTCATTCTATGGAAACTCTTTGCCTTCAGAATAGATTCAAAATCTTTATATAGAACTCATTTCAAATTTTCTCTCTTTCCCACTGCCTATGCCTCACACAAACAGACACACTTAAAGGACTATTAATCAAGTCATTGTAAAGCATTGTATTCATTGTTCAGTAATTATTTCTTTAGTAAAACTAGGTAATATACTACTTAGAGAGTCTATGATCGACAGCTAGCTGGAGATGGTCTCTTCTCTCATAATTTACATTTTAGTTGGGAGGACTGGCAATGAACAAGTAATCAACCCAATAAAAGAATATAAATAAAATAATTATAACATGAAAGGCTATATATACACATATATATGTGTGTGTGTATATATATGTGCATATATATACACATATATATACATATGTATATGTGTATATATATATATAAATTGAGCTCAATTTAATAAACTTTGACTGAGTGCACAATATATTCTAGACACTGAGTTAGTCTTTGTGAATACCGTGATAAACCCAAAGGCTAGTGGTACTGTATATATATATATATATATATATATATATATATATATATATATATATCACACACACATACATATATATATGTATATACACATACATATATATATGTATATATATAATGTATATCTGTATTTCTTTCTTCATATTTTATATATGCAGTACCCTCATTCCCAGAAATTCTATTTCTCTTTCATGTATATTCCCATTGCAAATTGTATGTTTTCTCCTATTTAAATTGTTTTTATTTGTTTTCTCAACTGCAAACTGCTTAAGAGACTATAAAAGAACTGCTATTTTCATTTTATATTCAAAATCTAGCAGATGTGTCATAGAAGTGACTCAATAAATTTTTGCTAAAGTACTTAGTGTATAAAATTATCTATCCAGAAATAATTGCATAATTTATTATGTATTATATGCTTAGAACTCTGCTAGATATTGTAGTGAATGCATCAAAAAATGAAAAGGTATCCTCTTTAGGAAGGTAATAATTCACTTGTAGAAATAGCTAAAGTTTATGGTACAATATTCTAAATGTAGAAATAATTGTAGAGAGAAAGAAGACTATGTAGAATTGTATCGGAATGTATCAGAGAGAAGCTGGAAATTAGTGGGTTTTAAAATCTATGTAGAATGAGTCAGGTAGGAGATAAAAGGAGTGGATTACAAGAGCGAGAATGTTTAGAGGCTTGCCAAGCATGGCATTTGAGAAACACACTCAATTTAATAAACTTTGACTGAGTGCACAATATATTCTAGACACTGAGTTAGTCTCTGTGAATACCATGATAAACCCAAAAGCTATTGGTGGGAAAACTGACTTAAGTAGATAATTCAAGTTGGAGAGTAAGAAGATATAAAGAAAGTTTGATTAAGGAATAGTGTTGGGGGATATTGTTGAAAGCCAAGCAACAAAGCACAGCACTGTCTTTGCAGGCAGTAGGTTTGAAGCTGAGATATTACATATGATAAAGGCCAGACAAGCACAAGTGAACTTGATCACAGTATATATGAATATTATTAGTTTATGGACAATTAAAAAGAGAGGTATCATTTCACACCCATTAGAAAGGCTATTATCAAGAAGAAAAGAGATGACAAGTATAGGTCAGGTTGTAGAGAAAAGGGAATGCTTGTATATTTTGCTAAGCTGTTTAATAACAAAAGAAAAGTGCTTTAAGGAAGAGGGTCTGGTTTAAGATAGAATAAAGGCATTGTTTGAAAGGTCAGATTTACATAGATTTGTCTCTTTAATCAGCAGTAATTTTGTGATCCAAAACAGTCACACACAAAAAGGGCAAGATGGAGCAGATCTAGAACTGGAATTAGGAACAGAGTATATGATTGAGGCCCAAAGGGTTACGAATGCTAGATATCTCTCCAGTTACCTATGTGAAGTTGAAATCCAGTAAATGGCGCTTTGATTACCTTAATGTATTAATAAAACTTCACTGTGTCAACTGATTTTTAACCAGATTCTCCTACAGTTTAAAATATTAAGAGATAAGCCAGGTACATCAATCACATCAAGAGCCATTCCCTTCCCTGAAGTACTTTTTTAGGAAAAGTTTGTGATTGTGCTAATTACATTGGAATTGCATTGGATTTAGATGTTAATTTTAATGGATAAGGAAGGAGGCTAATCCCCTAAATAATCTTTCAATTCTCTTTCAGCTCTCTGATTCTAATAAAAGTTCATGAGATAGAAACTGAATTCACTTAGCTAGTTAGCTATTGCTGGAATTTCACTCAACAAATGATTTATAGCTACCACTGATACAACTAAAACAAAAGATAAAATAATAATTCTACATATCAGTTTAATCAGGAGAACTCCTTTGCATCCCTTAAATACATTTTCCTGAACTGTTACTTGTCACATAGTAGGTGCTCATTAATATCTGTTGAGTGAATAAATACCTCTCACATCAAATTCTTTCTGCTAGTCTTCCATAACACAATAGCTTTGTAGTTTCCAGTTTCTCATTTCTCTCTTTCTTTGCAGTGTAATTTATAAATAATACAGGAGCAATTAAGGTGTACAGGAGTTTCTGGCAATGTCATTTTATATTAATTTGTACATTTTGTGATAGCTAAATTAATAATAGTATTTTCCTGAACAAGGGAAGAGTGACCTCTTACTGGAACTTTTCCCTGTCATTGTCATATATTATTGGAAGCTAAGACAATGAAAATAATTAATTTTCCTCTCTTTATCTTTCACAAAACAGTTCTGCTTTAGCCAAATTAGTAATTTTTAAGTAACTTTCAAATCCTATAACTTAAGCTACAGTAATCTTGCTTATATTTGCTTTTCAAGATAATTTGTGCTATGTAAAAGGTTTAGAAATGCATGTTACATTGAGGGGTAACATGGTAATCTTGTTTATCCATTTTCTACCAAATTTCCTACATGCAGAACTAACCTATTTGTAGGAGAAAAGCAATAAGGTACACTCAGCACCTTTCAATAATCTAATTTTTAATCTGCAGGTAAAATGCCTACTATCTTACAGTATTACCAAGCCAAATGGTTATTTAGATGAAAGATATCTCATGGTTAAATATTTATTTATTTACCTAATTTTTATGAAGTACTTAATAGATAATTCTAATAAATGACATTCTTTTTAAAATGGCCCCTTGGGTGCCTGAACATTTTAAATTTGGCTATTAATACTTATAAAATTAAACTTACTCCTTTTAACTGGCTTCATTCACAGTGCCCCATCCCACTTAACGGGAACTCATCTTCCCAAGTCTCAGGTTAAAATCTCTGGAGTCATCTTGATTCCTTTTCCATTTCTCACACCAGTCATTCAAAGTAACAGCCAATCCTGTTGTTTCTATTGTGAAAATAATTTGATATTAGACCACGTCTCCTCAGCTCCTCAGCTATCATTCTGGTTGCAACACATCCTCTCTTACCTGAATTACTGACAGCGGTTTCCTAACTGACCTCTCTGGATCCATCTTTACTCTACGTTCTCCCTACCGTCTATTCTCATTATGGCAGTCAGAGAGATCCTTCAAAAAATGCAAGTAACTTAATGTCGCTCCTCTGCAAAAACTCTGCAAGGCTCCTCACTTAACTCAAAAGCCAATAAAAATTTCTTTAATTGGTCTACAAGACCTGGATTATAGGCCTACTGTAGCTTGCAAGTACCCACTCCCCGTTACCTGTCTGGACTCATATCTGACTGTTCTCTCTCTTGCTCACTCAACTCTAGCCACACCAGCCTTGGTGTTTCCAAATATGCCAGATGAGCTCCCTCTGCAAAACCTAGGCACTGGCTGTTCCCTCTACCCCAAATATTCTTCTCCCAGATACATGCATTCTCCCTCTCCTTCAAGCTTTTGTTCAAATGTCTTTTCATTTGTATTGTAGCCTTTCCACATACACATTTCACACCATCCTAACAGCCTGCTCTATTTTATTTTTCTATAGAACTTCTAATATTCTAACATATAGCAGCATTTTATATAATTTATACATTTGTTTTATTCTATGTGACTCTCGCCAGAATATAAATATATAGTAGCAAGGATTTTGCCTGTTTTGATCAATGATGTATCAACAGAACTTAGAATAGTACTTGGCACAAAAAGCAGGCATGCAATAATTATTTACTGAAATACTAAATGAATGAATGAATGAATGCCAAACAATGTAACAAGTACTTTATATACACCTCATTAGTACTCACAGCAGCTCTCTGAGCTAGTTACTGTTGCTTTCTCTGTTTTAAAAATTCTAAATATGATTGTTAGCAATATGGTTAGCCTCAAAGTTATACAGCCTGTAACCAACAGAGGTATGTAGTCATAGCACAATCTTCTCTCTTTCAGAGGCCACGTTACACTGACATGTTGCACAATGGAGATCACCAAGACTCAAAGAACCTTTGTCAACAAGAAACACAAAATCTACAAAATCTACTTGGTAAAACCGACCAACCTGCATGGGCCGTATAGCTACACAGCCAAGCAGCTCAGGAAGTGGGTTGTGAGCCAGAAGCCAGGGCTCATTTCTTTCTTCTGCTGCCTATTTCCTATTTGTCCTTGGGAAAGTCACTTATCTTCACTTTGCTTATGATTCCCTCTTTGTCAAATGATGATTAAAATAGTAATCACATCAGAGGGTACTTGTGAGATTTAAAAGATATTAAGAGAGTACTTAATATCTTAGCACAGGGTTTGGTGAACGCATCGTAAGCATTTATGTTTTTTTAATTAAAATCCACGTCATAAAATTAATCATTTATGTGAAACAATTCTGTGTTTTTTAGTATATTGACTGAGTTGTACAACCATTATCTATTTTCTAATTTCTCTGTCATCCCTCAAAGAAACCCTGTACCCATTAGCAGTCACCTGCCAATTCCCTGTACCTCCAGCCTCTGACTACCACAGATCTACTTTTTTAATCTATAGATATGCATATTCTGGACATTTTATACAAATGGAATCATACAATATGTAGCCTTTTGTGCTAACTTCTTCTACTTACCATGTTTCCAGTGTTCATCCATGCCATAGCATGTATCAGTATTTCATTCATTTTTATGGCTGGATAATGTTCTGATGTATGGATATAGCATATTTTGTTTTTTCATTCAGCAATGAATGAGCATTTCAGTTATTTACACTTTGCAGCTATTAACATAATGAGACTACGAACATTTATGCACAAGTTTTAATGTGAACTTATCTTTTCTGTTCTTGAGTAAATGTCTAGGTGTACGATTTTTGGGTCTTAGTAAACCTATGTTTAACCTTTTAGAGAAACTCACAAACTTTTTAAAAATTAACTGCACTATTATACATTTCTATCGACAGTATATAAAGGTTTCAATTTCTCCATGTTTGTTGACACATTTGTTATTGTGATTACTCTCTTTGATTACCACATCTTAGCAAGTGTAATGTGATATCTCACTGTAGTTTTGGTTTGCATATTCCTAAGCACTACTGATGCTGTGGTAGGTAGAACAATGCTCCCTTCCCCAAAAGATGCCCATATCCTAATTCCTGGACCCTATGATTACGTTATGTTATACGGCAAGAGAAAAGTAAGATTGCAGATAGAATTTAATATTGCACTTAAAATTAAAAAAATATGCTAATGGGCCTAAATTGAATGGACCTAATATAACAACAAAGGTCTTAAATGTGGAAAGAGGAGAAAGAAAGTCATAAGAGAGAAATGAGAGAAGTTTGAAGATGCTGTGCTGCATGCTTTGGTATAGAGGAAAGAGCCATGAGACAAGAAATGCAAGTGGCCTTTAGAATCTGGAGAAATCAAGAAAACAGACTGTGCCCTGGGGTCTCCAGGAGTGCAGTTCAATAACAATCACTTAGGCTGCCTTACCTCAGAACCATAATAAATTTGTGTTGTTTTAAACCATTAAATTTGTGAAGAAATAAAGATGTCAGACAAACAAAAATTGGGGAAATTGGTCACCAGCAGACCTGCCCTGAAATAAATGTTAAAAGAAGTACATCAGAGATTAAAAATGTTAAAAGTAAGTATTATGGGTTGAATGCTTGTTTTCCATCCAAATTCATATGTTGATGTCTTAATACCCAAAGTGATGGTATTTGGAAGAGGGCCTTTGACAGATAGTTATGTTGAGATCTTAAGGGTGATGCCTCATGATGACATTAGTGTCCTTGTAAAAAGAGAAAGACATTTCAGATTCCCTCGCCCCTTTGTTAGCGCTCACCAAGCAAAGGCCACATGAGACACAGCAGGAAGACTGCTGTCCACAAGCCAGGAAGGGGCTTTCACCAAAACCCAAACCTACCAGCACCTTAATCTTGGACTTCCTAGACTCCAGAACTGTGAGAAATAAACTTCTATCATTTAAATCACCCAGTCTATGATATTTCATTATAGCAACTCATGCAGACTAAGATGGTCAGAAACTCAGATCTCCATAAAGAAAGGAAGACTGTCGGAGAAGGAATAAATGAAAGCATGTATTTTTCTTATTCACAATTGCTCTAATGGGTAACTCATCAAAGTAATATTAATAAAAATGTATTAAGTGATTATAGCTTATGGATAGGTAAAACAAATAATAGCAATGTTATAAGACATGGGAGTGAAAAAATATGAAATACTCTGTTATAAGAAAACTAAGCTACCAGTAGAGCAAAATAGGGTTATTTGAGAGTGGAGTGGGTTTGTTAAAATGTATATTGTGAACTCTAATACAACTACAAAAACAATTTTTGAAAGCATAACTGATATTTTAAGAAGAGAAATAAAACCATGTAAAATCATATAAAAATCTTAAAACAAAAAAGGCAGAAAATAGAGAAATAAATTAAAAATTAAACAACAGTGAAATGAATAAAAAATTGTCCCAACCCGCGGGACTTAGTTATTCGTGGGGGCGAGGAGGATCCAACCTGAGAAAAACGGGCGAGAAAAGGGAGCGGAGGCAAGACAAAGTTCTGATCAAGCCTCTTTTATTGTAGGTAGGGGTAGAGTATATAAAGGGGAGGATTTGCATAATCACGGTTGCCTTGGATATCGAACCGCAGAACATTCCATTTCCTTATATGACCCAAAAATGCAGAAGGGTCCCGGGAGAGGAGGGGGCTGCAAGGTCAGATTAGTTTAAGCAAATAGCTCAAGGGGCCCAGGGCAAGTCAGGGCATGTCAGGGCAACTGACTTTAGGCTGTCTATCCTATCAGATAGCACAGGGCGAGGCAGATTCTGTCCCAAGGCAAAGTTGCCTAGATCTCAGGTAT